>JAPYZO010005386.1:0-40524 GCA_030522905.1 Torymus flavipes | reverse complement strand
AGAGAGAGAGAGAGAACTCTGCAAAGAGTAAGAGAGAGGGGAGAGTACAGCGTAGCGGCGCTTATCCTCGGATTTAAGAAAGGACCGTGCGGAACTTGCTTCGGAGATTTATTTTACGACGTCGCGCGCCACGCTCGCTTTTCCTTTTTTCTTATATAAGAGCTAGGGATTAGGCGCGCGCGCGCGCTTTTTCTTATTCGCCCGGAGAGTGAAAATCTGTTGTTTCTCGCTTCCTTTTTGAACGGAGGGGGTGAAGAAAGATTTATGGTGAAAAATTTCATGCAGCATCGGAGAAATATAAACTTATGGAAGGGGATGCGAGCTAGCCGAGAAGGAAGAGTAAGAGAGAGAGAGAGAGAGAGTTTTATATCGGTTTGATGCTACAATATTTTTTTTTTCTCTTACCTCGCTCTTTTTGCTCCGTTGCGTAATTGAAAATTTAAGATTAAGGTAATAAAATTCATCGCGAGCAGGGTGATAATGATGGCGCTATAAAAATGGGTATCTGCACGCACGCATTTTTATTACCTCGAATTAGTGCACAGATTTATTTTACGACGAGCTCGAGGGCGCGTCTGCGCCTTTTTTTAAAGAATAAAATTAATCTCAACAGCCATCAATTTTCTCGCGCAGATTATACTACAAAACCATATTGCGAAAACGCGAGAGATTGCTTTGTAATTTTTAATTATTATTTTCCTGGAAAACAGTAATAACGTGTTACAAAAGTTGAATAATCAAATTCTCGTGAAAAACGTTTATGAAAGCCGTACGTTCGTGAAATTACTAATCAAGTTATCTGTTAATTCATAATTACGCTTTTTTCCTGAATTCCCTTCAGTATTTTTTACATCAATTTATGATGGATTAACAAGCAATTAAGTTAAAACATTATTGTATTTCAATGTAACATTAAAACAGGCATTCGTTTGAATTATACGCTGCGTTCTATCATCAGACATTATTTGTTGACTAGGGATCAACAATAAATTCGATCCATGATATATTAAACCATTTATATGCATATAAGCGTATTTACCCTCGTAATAATGAAGCACAAAATCCTGGACACACCTTCGTAAACACTGCATTTGTCATAATGTATTGTCGAATTGCCATGTCGTTTTACAAACTACGGCTGGTAAATACATTGTACAAAGGCTAACAACAAAAATAACTAAATAAAAATTAAGATCAGTGAGAGGGTATAATTAATTCAATTTAATGCAGAGCAGTAGGCGAAATGCCAACAAAATTAATGACATGCAAGGTATGCACGCTCAAGAACGCTTCTTATATAGTACCGCTATGGTACTCTGTATAATTAATAAAACAATAGCACATCTTGCCATAGCTAACATTGCTTAAACAATGTTTAAATAAAGCCAGTGCATATGCAATTTACCCATCGGCATGAACAATTTAAATTACCGCAAGAAGTGCCTTAAAGGAACCTCGGCCTCATCTCTCAAAGACGCGAAGTGAACTCAGCGGGCGGAGGAGGCGGCGCATTTCTAGCGGAGCCTCCAATTCCGTTCAATTTCAGTGATTAATTATCCCTCCCGGAGCGTCTCGCCGCCGCCGCTATCTTCGGAGAGCTGCGCAAGAGATACACACAGAGAGCGCGTTGCGCGCCCAGGCCCTAGAGGCTTGCGCAATATATATATATTCACGCGAATGGTGTCGAAACCAGTGCTAATTAGCTCGTTGCAGCCCGCGCGGCACTTCCGGTTTCGCGGGCCGACACGACGCGGGTATATACGCGCCACGGCATATAATGCGCAGCCACTTTTCTTTCAGCCATCATCGCGAAATCGTGTCTAGTGGGTGGGCACGGAGAGAAGGAGGCGCGGAGGTTGCCGATGTGCCCTCTAGTAGACTTAAGCGAAGAATACGAGCTTTTCTTACACCACAACCTGTGTATACAGGAGCTTTTCTGCGGTGTAAAAACAACGCGGCGCGAGTGGATACCAGATTGTCGGTTACCCGATGTATTGAAGTCCTTTCTTTATTCAATATTAACTGCGGAATGAAGTTGAATAAGAATTTTAAGAATTCGTACAATTATTTTTATGCTTTTATAAAAGTTTCTTGGTGGTGTATTATGGCGGTTTATCATAATTAGGCTAAAAATTATACGATTATTTGAAACAAGTTGTACTTTAAAGTATTTGAATTATTAATGTAATCTGTAAAATCTATACTGTAACTTGGACAATGGAAAAACTATGAAATGTAAGAAAAATTGGCCAAGATACTGAATGGCAAAATTATACAAATATTGGTTGAAAATCATCGGCTGACCAAACTCGAGTTATACTACTGCCGTGTAGTTATTACAGGCAGAAATTATAATCAATTTTTTTAATGACTTTCGCACCTTATAAACTGGCGAATTTTGTTTTTAATATCATATACTTTAAATGACAAGACAGGCTTTATAGATTGCAACATTAAATTAAATAAAGTCGTCGTGAGTATTCTCCTATACTTTTATTTTTTTCAATATTTCATTAAATTCCTCCAATTGGTTATTGTTTTATAATTTCATATTTTGACAAGTTCGCAACAATAAAATATGTATGATAAACTGATGATACTTCAGCTAGATACACTATTATGCAATAATAATGATAAATTAGGTGTAAGGATAAAGAGATAGAATCGAGCAAGTCGAGCAAATTTCATTGGTAAATTGTGTTAAATTTAGAATAAACATTTTTGTAAAACGTAAACTTGGAAATCGACATGACATCATTGTAAATATTTTAAAATAACAGTATGTATTTATCGAGGAAAAAATGTATAAATAAATATATACTAGAATCATCTCTCGTATTTCCCATTGAAAAAGCAACGACCTATATTAACTTTCAATAGCGTGATTCCACAAAAAGTTCATTTATTGCGATATTTTTAATGTAACGTATCGAAAAATAATGTCACGTGCCACTATAGATACCACCTGTCAAAGTAGTTTTCTCTGCCGGGATTGCTCCTGTTAACTTTCGTACACCTCTTCAAAGAGAAAGGCACTCATTCAGCCAAATTAAACTCTAAAACTCGTACTCATTATGCCTACAAGCAATTTATAAATTACCAGCAATTTCAGTATGTAAATTACGCTATTCGCGCCCATATATTCTGAGAAAGACGATGTCTGGAGATTGCGAACAAATCTGTTTCTTCGTATTTCGCTGCCTCTTGAAGGGAAAGCCTTAATTAGACCTGAAACTTATACATGAATACGTTCTTTGTATAATATGTTTTAACGATATATTGCAAAGTTAAATTTTCAATGATAATCAAATTGAAAATAAATCTCAAACTATTTCATTTAAATTATAATCAATTATAAGTTTTATTAAACGTTCAATTTTCTAAAATGCGAAAACTATTTAATTCAATATACAGGAAATTGTTCTCCGAATTCATCAGAAATATATCATACACTGCACAAATAGTTGAAATATATTGAAGGATATATGTTGCACATGTAACGACTGATCAAACTAATATAAAGTGTCCCATATACGAACCATCGATGTACATCCCACAGAGTTGCGAAAATTCAAAGCAAATGGAAATTCTCATTATAAAATAATATGAATAGAAATCTAGTTCAAAGCTACTTTTTTTATAAATATATAATCGCACAATGCTATATTCGTGTATAGGAACTCGCATAATCCAAACTCGTGTACGTAACCGTAAAGCAACGTGTAATACGCGAATTAGACACAAATTAAACTACGCATACACGACGCATTTAGGCGGTAACACTGTAAAAGACACGACGTCTGAGATTCGCTCAAGTAAATCTTATTCAAACCCTATCCTCCTTGCGGCGAACTGTCTCTCTCTCTTCTTCCTACCTCCCCTTCGCTCTCTCTCACTCACTCTCTACCCCCCTCTCTTTCGTGCCAGCAGCAACACAAGCTCATTCTGATGCATTCAAGCTCGCGAGACACGCGAGGGCGCGTTGAACCCTCTTCGCGTGCGCATCCAAAGAACACTCCCGCTCGCTCGCACCCACACTATACGAGAGCTATTGCACAAGCGGGTCGGAGAGGAAGGGGGGGAGGGGAAACTTGCCACGTGCTATTCCGAGTCGAGAAGATGTGACGCAGGGCAGGGCGTGGGTGTATATGAGAGAGAAGAGGAGAAAAAGAGGGTCTACGCGAATTGGTGGCGAGGAGGTGAAAGAAAAGTATTGTCGTGACCGCGACGAATATAGTAGGAAATCTTAGCGCTGCGCGGTTTGGTTTTGTGCTTTGTGTTTGGAATTCCTGTACATTATTGCAGACGTCGACAATGGAACGCGATGAATGATTAATATGTAGAGATTGAGTAACTACTTTTGTTTATTATGCAGTCGTGAGACTTGTTATTAGAACGTACCAATAAATTTTAATAATACTGTATCAAATTATATATATATTAAATTTCGCAGTAACTTATAGCTATTAAATATTTGAGTAATGTATGATATATTCAATTATGTTACATAATTAACAAGAAAATTATTGCATTATTCACTGATTTACTCCCGATAATTAGCAGCTCAAAGTATATTTGTATCAAATTACGTTTTGCACGTTTCTACATGTAACTTTATCATTACCTCGGCAAAGATATTATAACAAAAATTATAATGCTATAATGTAATATGGAATATCAGAGTAATAAGGAATTTACGGTCAAACATTTTTTAATATAAGCACATTTTCTACGCAGCTTTGTACTATTCAAAAGGTTACTCTTTACTGGTCATATCTTATAGTAGCCGCCATGGTAAATTTCATTTCAAAGCAATCAGTAAAAAAACAAAGATGCACACACAAAAGGGGCTGGTAAAAAACGTGAAAAATCAGATAAACGCGGAGAGAAAAGCGGAGGGCGTAAGGACGTGAAAGAACGAGGGAGTGGGTGTAAGACATAAAGAGTGACTACGCGCGCGCTCTCTCGCTAGACGTATATAAAGAATGTGGCGTGCGGAACAAAGCGCGAGAATGAGACACGGCTGCGAGGCAAAACATGCGCGCAGAGCAAAGTCAAAAAGGCGGTATACATCACGGGTGGAGCCAACCTCTGGCGACGACAAATCGGAAGCGAATATAGTAGGAAAGGTAGAGAGAGAGAGAGACGCCGATGGAGGGTACGGGATAGCGAGATAAGTCGGCGGTTCCCACGGGAGGCGGCAAATTATTGCGCGCCCTCCGGGCTTTGCTTGCCTCGCGCGGCGCGCATGCAGACGACGCGAGTTTTAGGGCTTCCGCGGACTTGTTATTGTTTCCAGGTGTCGCGTCGCCCGGAATTTCCCGATAGCGCTCTACTTGTGCAGCACCGGTAATTATTGCGGTGCCCCGGACCTTGTTTGCGCGCGCGTGTTTCAATGTTCTCTCTCTCTCTCTCTTCTTTTTATTATTAACCGTAGCGCCGCTGGAAAGTTCGTTGTGCGTGTGCGCGACTTTTGTAGTAGTTCGCGCGCGCGCTCCTTATCGGTATGCGTGAGGGGCAGGCAGCATGAGAGAGAGAGAAATGAAGTTTCGAGTGTTTCGGTCGCTACAACAATGAGACATTTTGCAGGAGGAAAGGTTAAGTGAATAATGAGCGGAAGTTATTGTCGCGAAGGGAGTGACTTGATTCATAAGAGAATTTCATGACCATACTTTTGAAGCATTATATTCGTTAGATTCATTGATGTAAAATATTGTAGTTATGAAAATTATAATTATAATAACAAAGGCCTCTTACATCTATCTCATTTTTACTTAAAATTCACTTATTATGAAGAAATTAATTGAACTTTTGGAAAAATACTTTGTTTACATATCTTTTAAAGAACTCTTTCTTTGTATTACATTGTAAAGAAATCTTGAAAAAATATAAATGTAAACAGTAAGGAAATTCACAGATGCATCGCACTATCATTGTTAATATATGGTTTTTGCATAGCGGGCCAAAAAATCGTATATGCACCACGGGAGCAAACAAATAATGCCTCAGATCGCATGACAATTTACATGCGATCTGGGACATTCTTTACTTTTACTCCCTTGGTGCATAATATACTATTGTCAATATGTAGTATGTTTATTTATCCAGATTCTATAAAAGGAGAATATCTAAAGAATGTAAATTTTTCATTGAAATCGTATAACCAATAATAAAAAACTATAAAATTTAAAAAGAAACTAACCAGATTATTAAATAGAAAAAATTATAAAAATTCCGATTGGAAGTCAACGGCTGTCCAATCTCGGGTTGTACTACTTCCATAATATTCAGAATAAGAAATAATTGCAATTAATCGTTTTAATAACTTTTCCACTTAGTAAACTGATGAATTTTTCGCTTAATCTCATGTTTGTACATACTTTAAATGACAAGACAAGTTGTATATGTTGTCCTTTTGAAATTAAATAAAGCCCCCGTGGGCATGCATTCTCTTTTAATTCGGGAAAATGGATTCCGGAAGTGTTTTCTCACAAAAATTGATTACCAAAATATAGGTTGAAAGAAAAAATATTTCATCTGATATCTTCAGTCAGACTGGCCATCTTAAAGCCATAATCAACCGAAAAACACTTTATGTTATAAGATTTTGAGGTTAGCTCGATTTAATGAAATAGAAGAAATTCATAAAAAAATCGTTTTACCTTTATCTAGAAAATTTTCAATTCAGGGTTATTTATTAACTTATCTTATTTTAGGGTTACTTTCTTTCAAGATGCAAGAAAAACAATAAAACTGCACAACTTCCCATTTGATCATTTTCTAACTACTACAACTAATATTTCATTTATACCAAAAGAAGCAATTAATAATCTTAATGAATTCTAGATGACTATTAGTTTTCTACAGCTAATAGCCGTAAAATATTAAATACCGGCCGAAAAGTCTGCGAAGAAACTTCTATCCGCAACATTGCAGACTTTTGTACGCCGAAGTAAGTCGTAAGTCTTACCAAACCTGGAAACGATCTACTTCTTCCCGGAATTCAATAGATACTCCTCAAGATTGGTAAGACTTGCCAAACTTGAAGGGCAAAACTCTTGCCCGTAATAAGGGAACTTAAAATCAGGTCAATTGAAAGCTCGTTTCGTGATCTATAGAGCAGCGCTAATAAGAAACCCTGAAAGTGGTACTATATAGCTTTGTGAATTCAGAGATTTGTACACGATAAGAAAACAGCAGCAGCGAGGCACATAAAAACTCTTGCCGATTGCCATCAGGATAAAATCACGTCTGAAAGAACTTTGGAAGGTATAGCTCTATTTCACAAATCATCGCTCGAATGAAAATACAATTAAATTAAACGAATGGCACGAAACCGTATACACGAGTTAAGAATTAATTCATTTCCAAGTCAATTTCCACCAATGACGCGCGCAAAAACTTTTGAAATCTACGTAAGCATCAATTTCACTCTCCCGGGCACACTTACTTCGATTTCACGCAATTTCCTCGATTTCATTTCCTTAAAGCAGTGGCTTAAAATATCTGCGCGGAAACCACCGACTCATTCAATAAAACGCGAGCGCCGTCCCGCTCGCACCTCTGCGGAGCTGAAAGAAGAAAAAACGAGGCAAAAGAAACGAGAAAAGTCTAATGACTACCTCGCAGCGCGCCGCTCTCGAGGAACGTGCATATTCACGCCGAGTCATGCGCCATTTCAATATCGCGGCGGTACGCAGGGGCAGTTTCGCCCCATTAAAGTAACATTCCGAGAGGCCGGGAGGGCAAAATCTCGAGCGCATTAGCACTAAATTTAATAAAATCGAAAACGTGAAAAAATTCCGAGCACCGTTCTCCTCCCTCGCCTCTCTCCTAAGTCAATTTTAATATTTCACTAAGCCCCCGCTCCCTTTAATTTCACTTTCTCCGCACGTCTGAAGCAGCAGCAGCAGCCAGGGTGCCCGCTAATTTCTGACTTTTCTCCTAATTCTTCGCGTGGCCGACCTTGCTTCTCTCTTTCTTTCACCTCTTCTTTCTGCCCACCGAGAAAAATGAAGAAGGATGAGAAGAAGACGAAGGAGAAGAAGAGGCGCGAATTACCGTCGGATATCGGGGAAAATCGGGCCGCGCGCGCACGGAAATCGAAGGCGAAATTCGCGCGCTCCTCGTTCCTTATTGTCACCCGGGCGAAGCTCTGCGACTTGAAAGATGCATAAAACATTATCGGCATTCTGTTCGGGAACCCCCCTACCCCGTCCATTGAAAAGCTATCTTCCTCCCACTCGATGTGTTCCGCCCCCTTAAACTGCCTCCCAGCTTGCCTTCTGTCCCTCTCCCCTCGTTCTTTCAGGCGAACGAGGGAAAGAGCGAGGAAGAAAGAGAGAGAGAGAGGAATCGAAGGTGGAAAATGCGAGCGCCAGCGCCGCCACGGCGTTATGAAAAATGGTAGCGGGAAAATGGATCGTTTTTTTCTCTCCCCCGGTTCTCGCTTTTTTTGCGTTAGCCCGCGCGCCTGCGCCTTCTCCTTGCCTCGCACCGCGGCGCCCCGGGAGTTCCTGTTCCGACTGAAGTTGCCAATATCGACGGAAGGCCTAGAAAAAGCGAGACGAATGGGGGAAGTCGCGAGACGGATCGACGGGGTGAAGGGGAGAGGCTCTTATTTTCTCGCTTCCCTTGGAGCCAAGCGGGTGCGCGAAATCGCGAGAGTCGACGTGGTATACGTGCGCGAGCGCATAAATAGCGCGCAGGTGAAGAGCGACGCACGAATTCCGCTTGAAAATGCGAGACAGATTGCTTTGATAAGTTCTTTATTTGACTTTTGCATTGAATGCGATGAGGATGCTGATTGTAGTTGTAATATAGTTGAGAAAAGAATACAATGCTTATTGCTTGTACAATTATTTTAAATAAAATCATTTTGGGACCGATGAAATCTTCGTTTTGTTGAAAGATGTAATATGGTAATGTTTTTCTTCTAGAGTAATCTCAATAATTAGCCTATTTTGAAGTTATGCCGATCAAAGCTTGGTTGTGTTACCTATATATTGAAATTTTCATTCCACATTCACCTATAGATATTCAGGAGAATTGGTATTTTAGAATTAAATATCGAAATATGTTTTCCGGACAAGTTTCAGGTATAACATTTATTTTTCATCTGTACAATTTATTTTTGTAAGAAGAGAAAAAGTTTTGGCAAATTACGTTTTTAGACAAAAAAAAATTACATAATTACATAATCAAGCATGTAAAGTGATTTAAATCTTTACAAGTTTTATGTAATTTATCCTTAAATGGTAATTAAAAATTTGATATTGATTGTATAATTTAATACTATAACAATAAAACTTAGGTTCGGTAAGAAATACAAGAACGTTTCTTCAAATTATTTATATCAACTCTAATGTAAAATGCATATTTCAGATAAATTAGCTTTTCGTATTAATAAAACAATCAAAAATGTTGAAAGTTCTATGACCTTTATTGCTTTAACAGTATCTTATTACGTGGCGGCGCACAATCTCTTTGAAGATCTAAGATAGTCTACGTACCTTGCTTCCCTACGAGAGTTGTTTGGTAAATTTTGATCAGATACTCCGGGAACTTGGTATACTCTTGGAAATAGTTAATAAAAAAATCGCTGAACTATGCGCCCAATGAAAATCGATATAAATTGCTTTGTATTAATCCATAAAGTGTATATTTAATTTTGATTACTCCATTATTAATTCCGTGGTTAGTAAAAGTTACGTTCTTTTTGATGAAAATTTTATTATCGGGTTTCACACAAAGTATGTAAATATTCCAAAATAGTAAAAAAAGTTATCGATTTTCGCATTTTTTACGAAAAAAAAAATAGACTATATTATGAATATTTAGAAAATTATGGAATTTTAAATGATACATGAACGCTTCTCACTTTGAAATCCACGTAAAGATTTTAGCATCGGCATTCCAAATTACAACTCAATCTGTTTAAATATTTGCCATACTTTGATACAGGGCAAAATTAATAATTACAGCGCTCGTGCAACGCTTTAAGAGGTATACTTATTATTTTTGAATACCCATTAACCCTTCCAGCTCAACTATCTCCTCAATTAAAATTCCGCAAGAGTTTATTAATTCATCTCCATAATTGCAGCAAAAATACACGACTACAAGGCCCGAGACTCAACAATCATTTAAATTGTAAATGCCGCAGTTTCAAATTCAACTCTCGGGCCGCAATACACCTACTCCCCGCTGGAATAAAATATCAAAAAATACCAACTGCGCGCGCGGGCTCACGTGCGAACTTCTGAAAACTTTTCGCGTTTGCTCGGCAATTTATATCGCAAAGCGAGCGTGGCCCCTCGCGGCAATAAGGAAAAATCGACGTGAAAACGAGAGCCGCAACGATTTTACGCGGCTAAGTGCTCGTTTCGCATAAATTTATTTTGAAAGCGCTACCAACACCACCACCACCACCACCGGAGCTGGGTTATTTGAATCTTCGGCTTTGATGCTCTTAGAGCGGACCAACGAAAATCCCCCCGCCATTGCCGCCGCGAGTTTCACGTGTGCGGTATATGCGGCGCTGTTGTGCCGAGCCGGGGAAGCTCCGCGGCAGCAGCTTTTCTCTTTCTCGGCCGCTATATATATGGCATGCATGCAGAGGCTAACGCCCGGCCTCTTCGCGTATATATGCACGTTCTGACGATGTGCATCCCTATATATACGGGTGTGTACTCGGGGGCAGATTTTGCCAAGCTTCCCTCGAACTTTCATGAATATATATATATTGTAATAATTATTCCGAGTTTTTGGCGGCCGCGCACTTTAATGTCTTTCTTGTTGCACGATGTTGGAATTTATTTGGCGGCACGGCTCGTCACGACTTGCGGCTTCAGATGACATTGACGTTTAGAGTCAGTGAAGAAAATCTCTTGTTTGTTGAATCTGTACTTTCAGAAAGGACGGGCGATATTTTATGAAAAGTTTTATTAAAAGAATATGATACGCTTTAGAACTTCGCGGAAGTATTAAATTTTGCCTCGGCTTATATTTCGATATTGTTATCCTCGAATTTCTCCTGAAAATAATACGTTTTTTTTGCATATATCTTTTTTATTTTACTGTCGCTATTTTCGAGGATGCAAAATGCGGTTTACCGTACAAAATCCTTTGGGTTTCATACCTCGCAAGCTCGACTCTTTTAGAATCTCCGTGCGCCAGCTTGAACGAGATCTGCATAAAAAAAGACGCACAAAATGGAAGCACGTTCTTCTGCATATCCTAATATATCAGGTTACATCGTACTTGTATATTACAAGCTTATACATGGTATATGCGTGCGATTTACGTAGTTCATAAAATTTCAAATCTAAACTCAGATTTAAATTTCACTAACCCTTTGTAGAATAACAAATATAGTAAGCTGTTCGTAGAATCTTTTGAATAATTACTGATAATTTTGTATGACTCGACTAAGACCTTCATTCACACAGTATAATATTTACAAGTTATCTGTTTAAAGCACAGCTAAAAACCTCATTCGCACGGTAATGCAAGAAAATTCCTCTTCTTTAAAATTATCCCCTCTCAAAAGGTAAATCATCGTTACTGCACAATCCCCTTTCGATCGTGTCTTAGAGCAGCCACTTCCCCCTCCCCCTTACTCTCTCATATTCTCGCCTCCTAGCTATTACCCAAGATAGGTTTTGATCTCGAAGACTCTCTCTCGTCGCGCGCGCGCGTATCTCCCACCCCGTCGCTTTTTTTTCGCCACCCTCGTCGTCGTCGTCGTCTCGCATCTCCTTTGACGCGCGTCCGCGAGAGCGGAAGGTTGCTGCTTCTCGAACTCTCGGGGGCGCCCCGACAAAGAGCGTACACGCGTATATATACGCAAGACGACGCGCTCGCGCTAAATTATTTATCGTTAATAACCGTACCCTCCCGCGGGGAGAGAGAGAGAGAGAGAGGCTGATGCGTCGCGCGCGTCATCGACACCAAGCCCTCTCTCTCTCTCCTTTCCTCCCACCCTCTCTCACCACGCAATGAATATTACACTTCGCGCAAGCGCGCGCCTCACAAAGGCTTCATTCACCCGCGCGCCGGCCTTTCATTCTCGCGACGGCCAGACACGCGCGCGCGCGCGTCCATCGCACCTTGCCCTTGCCAGAGCGGAGGACGTCGCACTCATCGTATGCGAGAGCTAGCTAGCTCTCTTTTTCCCTCCCCGACCCTCGTTCCCTCTCGCTTTCTCAAGGTTTTAGCTCTCACGGGTCTTGCGGCGACGCTTTTTTCTTCCACGCCCCTACCTTGACGCGCTTTCTTTCGTCCGAGCACTTGTTTTTCCCAACTCTCTCTGTCTCTCTCGTGATGTCTCGCAAGGGCGATAATAAGGGGTTTCGGCGCATGAATCATTTAAGACACGGGTGGTTTGCCTAAACACGCGGTGCTTGTACACAGCGACGCATATTTTTAATGGACTTTCAAGTAGATTACTTATTTGAAGAATATATTTGAAGAAGAATTTAAATATTGAAAGTTAACTTATTTATGTAACTTTTACAACGCTAGAACATTTCTTTTCTTTACAATGTAGCTTTAATATGAATCTTTTATACAAGAACAAAATAGTCTATTGAATGCAGTACATGGCATTGACTTTCATATTTATTATTCAAGTCCGGAACAATATTTCTGCGCCTCATTTACCCGATTCGCCTGTATATACTTGAATAAATACTGTGAACGCTGAAAGCAATGAATTCCACGAAACATCTATACATTTCCGTAACAAAAGAATTTACCGCGGCATTTTCGCACTAATAATTGCAATAACCATTAAAAACGTATAAATGACTTTGAGTTATATTTTAACGCTATACCGATAACAGCGCTAAAGTTCATTTTTCGGTGTAATAACTATACGTCACTTATCTTGCCGAGGCAGAGTTTCGACTTGGGAAAATACCTTTTCTTTCCCTTTTTCGATTAGCTCTTCCGTGAAGGCTGTCGACGTTCGATTCGAAACAAGTGGCATTGATTTACGGTTGCCAGTCGATCCCGGCAAGGGCCGAACCCCTAAGCTAACGTTTTTTTTCCACTCGGTAATATTTGTAGGCTGTTTAGGTAAGTACAAAAACCTTTTCTTATTTGCGGTACGTTTATAGTTGTATATGGTATTATAGATTGATTTATTCTTTTCAAACAAATTGCCGAGTTATTATATTAATGGCAAATAAATTAACACGCCGACAACGCTGTTATTTGCAAAATCCATTAATGTTGCACAAATATTAATTTAGCTCGCAGATTCCCATGCTTGGTAGGTCCGGTCCTCGTTAATTTTTCTTCCCTGTTTATTAGCTCTGGCATGCATTAAGCCAATAATTATCGTGGGATCGCTTTTCCGAGCATTCAACCCGAAATGGCAGCCTACGAGTACTTTCGATTCACCGCGTATAATCCCCTTAATTGAAGCTTTTAAATATTCTACCGCACAAAGCTCTTACTTTAACCATCAAACAAAAAGTACATCGCAATAAATGGCGAGGGGTATATTCTAAAATCTATTTTATCAAATCCGATACTTAATGTATCTATCATTTTTCCTCTCACATTTATTTATATTTATATTACGAAGAAATAAATAATAGAAGTCGACACTGCAAACCTAATACGAATTTTCATTAAAAAGTTTAATTATGTAAATCTTGTAATGAAATTATAATTATAACTTAAGAACCGTTATATGGAAAAAGAAGAAAAAATTTTACACTCCGATAATCAGAGGCAGACGTTCGCGGAATCCACCTGGAAAAAGGTGAAAGCGTTCCTCGCAACTAGTTACAAGGTGTTTACCGCATTGTTTCACAGCGCGCGCTCCTCTCCAACCTCAACGCAGACACGAGCGCGCTGCCGCCATCCTTCAGCGCGGAAAACGAGTTCCATATTGCGATACTCAAGCGCGAGAGAGATACGCGAAAAGATAAAAGCTTTAAAGCGGAGCGAAAAAGAGCGGCGGAATGAGAGAAATAAGGCCTCTGACGGAATGCAGTGCAAAGGAGCACGTAAGCGGCGCGCGCAGCCACGGCGCCGAACAAAAGAAACGAAAAGAGCGATAACGGCGCCGTTGTGTTTATATATATACGGGGCGAGGATAGCGGGGTGAGGAAAAAAAATGGAGACCAGGAAAACGTAACGTCCGCGCGAGCGTGCGGGGAGAAGTTAACACGGCTGAGTGATTTCGAAGGAATTTCAAAGGAGAACGAAAGAGAGGAAAAGGCGTGACGAGGAGGGAGAGAGGAATAAAGGAGAGTTGGGGATGTAACGAGGAGATTGAGAAATGGAGGTGATGAACGAGCAAGCGTGACAGTCGAGACAAAGGTACAGGGAGATATTCGAGAGATAATATGCGAAGTGTCAGAAGCGGCCACGCGAAGGAAAATTTATACTCTGTCCAGCTGCTTATCCTATGTATAAATATTTGCATCGTGTGATACCGATTTCCCAGAATACAATTCTAGTTTCAAGCTCGTTGTTGACCATCGTCAATCGTTAAGTTCAAGTGAAATTTCATGAAATAACAACAACTAGATAATTAAAAGAAACTTTGATTTACATTTTTAATGTTGAAAAATTAAATTTGTCTGTCTAAAGTTCTGTATAAAAATACTTCAAACTATGATGATAACGCGGCGAGATTGTTAATTTTTGGTATTTATTATCGCATTTTTGTAGTCTAACTTTGAATTGACATTCAACATTGGGCAAAATTAAATTTTTTTTTATTCTAACGAAAGAAAATTAGAGCTCTTTTTCTCTTCAACTTTCTGTTTTAAAACTTCGTGCAACTCTTTTCTGAAATGAATTATCGGTACTTGAGTGGAGGCTCGGTTAAAAGAACTTTTCGAAAACAGCATTAAAAATTTCTATACTTATCATTTTGTCTAATTTTTGATCATGTATCTGTAACTACTTGCATTTTCCCGTATTCACAATCATATCTAAAAGTTTCTAAAAGATCTACGAATGGAAGCCGTGACCTCTTCTAACAAGTTTTAGGCGTTTTATAAATCGCTGTTCTACACATTTCAAGCCCAAAGATCTCTATGAATCCACGGTAGTTATCCGGCAAACCACCGTTTTCTCGTACTGCTATCTTGATAAGAATCTTCCTTGGAAGATTCTCTATGTTGCTTCGAAACACGCACCGTACCGCAGGTATCTTTGGCGCATCTTTCTCTGAACCCATTCGTGAACCCCGGTAGTCGCCTTATCCCTAAACACGAAGCGTCGATTGCAGTTGTAGGCAGAGAAGTGGCGCGAACTGGTGTCGTTATAATACGTAGTGGTACCAGTGCTGTTTGTTTCTTACTGTTGAACTTGGTTCAAGTGTATTTGATGTCTATGCTGTGGGACACTTAGTCTCCAGGATATTATCGAATCTCTTTTTATTTATTATAATGCGACGTCTTTAGAAATCAGATAATATATGCATATACCATCAATTGTAATATTTAGTTCTTCAGCTGCAACTGGTATAGGGAGGTTTTAAATTCCGCACAACACAACTAGTGCTCATAATTATTTACCTTACCGTAATTTGTGTAGAGGACTTATAACTGTCAGTGTGCGGTAGATTATGATAGCTGGAACAAAATAGATCACTTTAACTTACACCTAAACTCGTTAAAGGTAAGTGGCTTTCACTTTCAGCTGGGTTACGTCAAGTATCTTTCAATTATAAACTTCTTCAAATACTCTGAAAGTTCAAATTGAATGAAATTACCTATTATTAGCCGGTTAGTATTAAATTAAAAGTTCGCATTTTCTAAGAATACCTTGCAAAACCATTTTTTATCTTTCTTTCTTTAAGTTTAGATCATCGAATTGTGTATGGGAATACAATTGCAAATGGCTTAATAAATTTAAACGAATTCAGTGAATAGAAGAGGAGTTAGTTACAACATGAAATTTGTGTTAATTTGTGTAACAAATCAAAATTAGCACTATCAAATCTATATGCACGACTACGCGTGTACTATTGCTCAACAAAGTTCCTGGAATTTACAAAAAAACAAATGTTACATTTCAAAATAATAAAGTTCAAAATAATGCTTGAGAAAATTGAATAGTTAGACAATAAACGCTTTATTTTTCATTTCATATTCAATGTATAAAAATTTGTATAAAAATCAATATATTTTTGAATTCTCTCGGACAATATGAAAATAACTAATTAAACTGAATTTTATAAAGCTTCAATTTAAAAATGATGAAATTAATTAAATTCACTTTTTCAGTCTGTAGCACCCCTCTTCGTATAAAACTAGTTTTTCACTAATTACGAATCAAATATAATATAACGATTCATTTACGTTGACAGCAATTTTAAATTAATTATTATAATTTCAACGAATAAATACAAAGCTTCATCAAACACGATGCAATATTGCAAAGCCAAAAGCGCAATAATACTTGATATCTCAACTCGAATTCATTTTATTGTGATATATATTTCCAATCCTGGTTTCCGCTTTACTAATAATGACAAAGATTATTTGGAATCTATATTTTCTACACAAAATTTCTAACGTTAATCTCGATTCTGTATAGTATCATCAAAATTTTGAAATACAGTACACGTTGGTAAAATTGTTAAATTTTGCAGTTTTACGTTTATCCACTTTGCTGTGCAAAGTTATTCCACCGGCATATTTATTCAATATATATCAAAATTTCTTAACGGTTCTAAAAAAAAGTCGAGGCAGAAGTAGCGACTCGAAAAATTACGCAATTCATTTACAAACTGGGGCAGAGCAGTCTCTTATACCTGTCATTCGCGTGATATCTTTACGGAATCAAGCGCCTCCCGAGAGAAGCAGCAGTGGGATGGCGGCAGTGCGAAAAGCCCAACGTAAAAATGCTCATTAAAATCTGCCCTCCCACTGAACTAAGCATCAAACTCGGCGTGAAAAAATAATAAACGCGCGTAAGATTCCCGGTGGGGAGAAAAATCTCATCCGCTGCGGCAGAAGACGGAAAAACTGAGGAAATAAAAGCACCTCGAGGATGAGCGATATATACACGAGTGCACCGCAAAAATATGATGCGGAGAGACAGAAGACAGAGATAGAGAGACAGAAAAAGAAAAAACAGAGAGTGATAAGGGGGTGGGCAGAATACACGTAGAAATAGTAGCATGTAGCGTAGTAGTATAGTAGTAGTACTAGTAGTAGTAGTAGTAGAAATAGTAGTAGTAACCCGTTCGAGAAAAAAACGAGTACACGTGACACGAGTGCGACTGGGAGACGAAGAAATAGAGGGAGAAAAGAGAGAAAAGTAAACCAGGCAAAGTCCAGCCAAGCAAACATTGTCGAGTTTTCATATAAATTTCCCCTCGAGAGAAAGCAAATGAGGGGGCAGTTTAGAGGTGAATTTCTCTTTCTCTTTCCCTTTTTGTGTTTTTTGGTGCGCGCACTTACTCACTTGGCATATCTTTATCTGCGCGTGCCTTTGCATTCTTCTCTCTCGAGCTCGCTCCCACTCCTTTATCTCCCGCGCTTTTCTTTTGCCTTTTGCATTCTCTCACACCTTGCGGTTTTTCTTCATTTTTCGAAGTAGAGTAAACACATAACTGGTATGATAAGGCGGGCGGTTACGAATCATTACAAAATCTCTCGATTATTGAAAGCAGCATGGAATATCTAGTTCGATTCATGTATCATGCCGATCGCACTTTAGAAACATCAAGAATATAATTTCGTCGCAATGTACAACAGTAATTCACTTCATCGCGATTAGTGGAGTAAGATATAACAAAAAATCATATATTTTAATTAAATAAAGATAATGTTATTGTTGTGAATATGTAGAAATACGCTCACGCGTCGAAGCGCTCTATAAGGGCCACCTGTCTTTTTCGGTACCACACTGTAATTAACTATTGTCTTACAATCAACTATAATATAATATTATTCAAAATGTGTGTGCTTCCATTATTCGTTGAGATAACACTTAAAACCACAGTTGTATAGCACTTATTTTATTACTAATATTTATTATTATTTTTTTTACAATATTTCAATTATTCAATATTATAAATATTTATAATATTTATTCATTTTTCTCAACTGCATTGAGTGGGTAATGAAATCGTTGAAAACAAAATATTCAATTACCTTTGAAATTCAAAACGAAACGTAAATAACAATTATTCTTGTGTACATTTATATTTACAGAAAAGCATTATTTGTACGAAATGTTATTTAACCTACTTGCTGAAATGAATTGTACGGTTTGGTAAAATATACTTTTTATTAATTGATATCATAAAACAAGGAAATATTATAAATCGTGTTCATTTAATTTATGTTTTCAACAACAACATCTAACGTAATTTATGTAACATATTATGTAATTTCACCAATTTCTAGTAGTAATATTTCATAATTATAGTGTATAATCCTTTTTAGTTGATCCTAAAAATATTTTAACTTGCCAAGTGTTGATTTATCTTTTATACCGAAAAAAATGTGTTCTACTATTATTTAAGTTTCGATACGTTTTTCAACACATATTTTCTTATTCTTTTTGATAGTGCTTGAAAATACAGTGAAAGAGAGATATAGCTCTGCCATATTTGAAATATGCCTCGTATTTTCCAGGTGAAATACGATATTTCCTTAGACATAAATGTCTGGAACATTAAAAGAAATATCTGAAATTTGAAATGCTAAAAGCTAAAACAATGAAACTTCACATAATAGCGCTAAGAATATTTAACCAAACGATGATCGTAAGATTTTTTTCGAAGCGCCATGTGGAAATTCATGCATTTATGTAAATTCCATTCATTTCAAGTGCTCGCAATCCAAATGCATATTTATTCATTTTAAAGCCACAATAAAATACAGCCGCTATCTCTCGCCCTCTCGTTCCCTCCCTCTCCGTGTGCGCAAGCTTTATCATTGCCTCCGCCTCTGTCTCTCCCACTTGCTCTCTCTCTCTCTCTCGCTCGCGCGTGCATATCTCTCTCCCTTCGAGTCTCCGGACAACCCAGCTAACGGTTCTGCGAGCATGAGAAATTAGTAGCGCTTATTTGGTCCCGTGAGGGAGAGAGACAGAAAGAGAGAGAGAGAGAGAGAGAGAGAGAGAGAGAGAGAGAGAGCGCGCATGCGCAAGCGAGTGCAGGAGAGCTCGCTATGCTGCAAGGGAAAGGAGCTAAAAGCGGGAATATCCGGGAAATATTGCAACGCCCGGAAGCTGGAGCCGAGAGGTACGAAAATGCAAAACTGATTAACCCTCCCGTCCCTCCCACAAGCCTAGACAGAGCTGCTCGTGGTCTCTCCTTCGTTTTTTAATTAGGACGAATTTTCGCCCTAAAAGAGGAGAAAGAGGACGAGTATATATAACGGATATCGACTTTGGCGGCGAACTACACGATTCGATCGATCAGCAATTATAGTGCGGGCCGCGGTTAAAGGGGGGCGTCGACCGTGTGTTCTCGGAACGAGTTGGAATGGAAGAGCGAGAGAACGAAAAGAATAATGAGGTAGATTAGATCGTTTCGGCTCCTCTTTTAAGGCAGGCGGTTCTTTAGTCTCTCGTTTAAAATGCGAAGAATAGTTTCTCGAGCTCGGAATTGCACAGATAGTCTTGCCCGGAGTGGGTATCGCGAAGCAACTAAATTGGAAGTTTAATACAGAATGTGAAATATTTCTCGTTTCCAGATATTTTACGTATTCGAAGGGAGAACTTGAAAGGTTACGCATTAATTCGTAAATACTTATAAGAGTCAAAATTAAAGTTAATTTCATATTGTTTGAGGCACAAGCGCAAGGGTTCAAATGTCATATTAAAGTCACTTTACTTGTATCTTATTTTTTTAGATTTTAGAAGTTTTTATCAACATATTTTTTTTCAAATTTTGAATTTTACTAGCGCACATTTCTATGCTTTGTAGCTTTAAAGGTTTTGTAGCTTCAAAATATGAAATTTTTCGGAATTCTTCTTTTATTATACAGCATTTCATGAAGTAATCTCGCCTGAATTTTACTGCAACATTGTTAAAAAATTGAAGCAGATACCGCGCAGATTCATTTATAACAAAATTTCAAAAATATGTCATTATGCAGTTATATACTGAAATATAAATTATTTGTTTTTAAACTCTTTGAAAGTTTAAAGTAAAATTTAAATTATTGAAATATCGTTGAAATTTATCTAATTTATTCCTTGACCATTGACCTTCCAATATGTGAAAAGAAAATTTAAAACTAAATTATCGATAAAATAGTGCATGATAGATAACCTGATGGAATAGAACAGTTTATTGTTTCTTAGTACTTATATAGAATACAAGTTCTTAACTGTGAAATGAGATATTTTTTATTGAAATTAACAACATTATTAATGAAATCTAAGCAGGATACATTAAATTTGCTATTTAAATTTTATTTATTTATTTTAAAAAGTAATGTTCTAAAAATATCGAAATCTCGTATAATGACAAAAGCCCTTATGTGATGACATCTTCTTCTTAGTAATTTATATTCTCTAAAAACGTGATTGTTTTAAAACACAACATAAAGTGACATTCAATTTAAAAAATGTCAGCAGTGAGTGCACATATGATGGATGCGCAAGAACGAAAGAAATACTTTTTTAAAGCTCAACCTCTAGTGGAAATACAAAATTTGTAATTATCAACATTTCAAGAAAATATCATGTTCTTGAAATCACTGAATTTTATGTAAATTAAAATTCAACATTATTTACCTAGAGCAAAATTATTACTTACATAATTCATCATTCCTAAAAGTGATTCTTATAGTTTGTAAATAAGTTTTCGTGACTCTTATTAACTATTTATAATTCAGCTAGTAAAATAAATTGTTTCATATTCATAAGATAATTTTATTCAACCACTCAGTCAGTGAAAGTGTCAAGTATGAGGGTTCTGACCAATAGATGAGAAAAATTTGTTAACCTTTACAACCTCTCGGTCATCTGATGCAATATGTGACAAGTCCGAAATCCCACTCTAATGGCTCTAGTTACCATTATGACAGGTTACGCTGATACGATTTCCGTTTGACATATCAATATAGCTGTTGCCATGGGGAAAGTACCTCAACATTTACTTCATCAGTATAATGCCGAAAAGCCTATATTGGAGGTTTGATCGGGATGTAGTCAATCAATTCGATTTTCGATAGAAATTAATATACCACGTCCAGTAATAGCTTATGTCAAATCTTCTTTTGTACTTCAGTTAATTTCTCAATTGATACCATGTTGATATTGGCACAAGCAATCGTGATATGCGAACAATCGACAATTGTAACAACTCGAATTATTACATGTCAAACTGAACGTTTACCTCGTAATAAACATATAATACATATATTGAAACACGTTCATTATTGAATATATTTAAACACTCTGGTAATTTTCAAAATTCATCAGTATTTCGATCGAAATTTCGTAATCTGCAATCTTTGAAGTACGGATATACTTGGAAATTGCATGTCATGTTTTGATGTCGATGTTAATATTCTTTACGAAATAAAAATCTATAATATAAAATAGCTTATTTACACAGCCTTCTTTTTCAATTTACCAGCCATAATTAAACTTCCAACCACATATATAGTTGAAAAAGCCAACCTATCAAGTGCACAGAGACCTCTGGTTAATCGCCCTACGCCAGTTGACATCGGTTCTCTCAATCTCCGCTGCAAACAAATAATTACGAAATCCCCAACCATCATTCTCCCTCCTCTCCCCCCTTCTCTTTCTCTCTCCCTTCACGACACCAGAGAGAAAAAAGCTTCACGGGCAATTAAAAAGCGCGGAGCGTCGACTCGCCGCTCGTAGAAGGCGACAAGGAGGTGAAAATCACTTTGGCCGGGATAAAGTCGCCTCTAGACAGCCGTGACTCCGCCGTCCAGTGGCCTGGCGCTCGCTAAATGCTCGTGCGCTATGTGTGTGTGTGCCACGTCAGCTGGCGCCGTCATCGCTGCTCAATCGGCTTCTTTAGAGCTTTTTATACACGCCAGGCGCGCCGCGCAGCGAGCGATTACGCAACGGTCTAACGAGATTAGCTAACGCGAGCGATCGGACCCATCGAGTTACGCGCGTTTCGGATCCTTTGTGTGTGTGTGAGAGTGTAAAAGACGTAGAGGCAGCCAGCCCCTCCCCCCTTCGGTGGGTTCTCTTTTAAGGCATATACATATAGCGGCCCGAAGATGCTTTTCCGCCTTTGCGCTCCGGCTAGCCCGATAATTAAGCTTCCACTCTCCCGCCGAGCGAGAGTGCTCACCGATCCTAAGCTGGCGCGAGCGCCTGAGTTGGGAGTGGGCTAAGGCTGCGCGAGGGTAATTATTCGCTGGAATGAGTTATTTTGCTTATGCGGAGGTAAGCTCACGGAGCTTTTGTTCTCGTTACTTCATTAACATTCTTTGTTGTATCATTTTTCGACACTCGCAGCTGTTTTGCATTGATAATATATTTTTTCGATTACTCAATCCTTTTATTTCTTTTTTCTGAAAAAAAGAGTATACCTCACTTCATCTTTTACTCGATACATTGATTACATAAATAATTGGAAATAGAAATGTTCAGTGTTTAATTATATAAGATAGGTTTTCTGTATTTGAAATATTCTCGCAGCAGTATGTGAAACTTCATGTCATGTAAAGTTGAATGGCAAATTGTATTCATCATTTTTAACAAAGGTCGCATATTATATTATGTAACGCCTATATTTGAACTCATGTCAATATTCATACTACGTTGCATGTTAATATTACAGCATTTAAACATACAGACATAATTCATTTTGAGAGTAATTAATGTAAAATATTTACTACTAAGATCATATTCAAATGAAAAATAATTTTTAATTACTTATCTGCATTGTTATGTTAAAGTTCCAGTGGTTATTGAATTCCCTTCGTTTAATTTAATGGAGAGCAATAACCACTGAATGCAAGCTTACCAAAAAGATATTCTCTCTTGTAATGGAATTTGATCAAAATTACAGCACAGTTAAACCAAAACATTAAAATGTTATCTTGATTTACTTCTGAAGTATGGAAATAACATAATGATTAATTAATTCATTATAATGAATTAATTGAGTAACGGCGAGAAGTAAAATACTCTGAAAATTTGAAAATCCAATCTTCTTCGTCCGCATTTACCGCGTGGAATCCTTAACTGGAAGCATACCGTTCATTAATTTGCCAGTCTGCTCATGAATGACAGGCGTATTCTACGATGTTTACCTGCATATACTGCCTGCGAAACAAGCGTTATCGCGCTTAAGGGGAACATATTCCCGAGAGCTTAATAAATATATGTTTTAATTCTCATCATCCAGATTCTCTCTGGAAGAGTTTATAAGCTATGTTACTAATTTCTACTGCTAGTTTTAACTTATTAATTGTATTTTTCAATTATAATATCTACAAAGACCGATATTCATGTGTCATAAAAATCAATGAAATAAATTATAATCAATGAAAAATCAGTTTAATATTGCTGATAAGAACACCTTCGCACACAAAAAAGCATCTATCTGGAAATTTACGCCACTTGCGGTGATACAGAAACGACGAATAAATTTCTTAATGCATATAAAATTATAACTAAGTTAATATAAGCTAACTTTCTAATAAGACGCATTGAATGACGCTTACACTAATAGGTAATGCAAAATTTTAGTCATGATTTAATCACGCGTGGACTGACTGAGGGACGAAATTGAATTGACCGAAATGCCAGTCATTCTGATTTATGTAACCTGGTTAGCGTTGATGCGTGAAAGTTCTTGTTTCGTAATATGCATGCAGAAATACTTAACGAAACAGTTACCGCCGTCTGCAGCTTATCGGTTGTAACATGTAAACAGTCACATCATCTCGTCCATTTTCTGATACTCAAGTGACACTGTATAAAATTTTGATTCTACAATAGTTAATCCACTCCGAAATCTGAATGTTACATGACAGATAAATAAAATGGAATTCATCTAATTGTTTTACAGACTTTTGAATATACTATAGTAGTAAACATTAATCTCTTGAAATTACAATAAACTTTATATACTATGATTAACAATATTCCTACGAATACTCTATACGGTTAATGGTGCAATAACTACAGTGTTAGGAATTCTATTAAATTTAATGTACATTCTGTAACCAAACTTCATAGAGGTACAATTAAGTAAAATTAATGCAGTTTAATTAAATTTAAAATGCAAAGTTATATTAAATTTAATGTACCTCCATGAAGTTTGGTTACAGAATGTACATTAAATTTAATAAAATTTCTAACATTACAAAGAATTTACTATTTTAATTCATTAAAAAATTATAGATGGTCTACTTATAAAAATAATTTAAAATCTTATGCATAGTATTTGGTTCTTGATCTTTTTCAAGCTCAAATAACATCGAACATGACACAATTTAATCTTTTCAATGTGAATATAGATACTTAAATAAAACTACCAGAAGCGAATATACATATATACAGGTCAAGAACCCCCTAAGGTCATCACAGTCTCGCAACACAAACAATCTCTGAAGTACCTTTTCGCATCAAACAAACGCGCGTTCCGGCGCACTCGAAAGAACTGCCAAATTCCCCTCCAAATAAACACCGACAAAGAGTATCAGCCGCCCAGCATCGGCTACCTTTTCTCTCCCATCCTCTCCTACCTCTCTTTTTTTTCAAACCAACCAACAAACCGAGCTTTGACGATTGGTCGACCAACGTTTCGCCTCGACGATATAAAAGACGTGAGCCTCTGAATGGCGTGTATACCGTCCCTTCTCGAATCTCGAAACAAAGCTCTCGCGCGTAACGCAGTGCGTGCGGCGCACGCGACACTCATCCCCGCAGAGGAGGTCGTGCATTATGCACGTGCACGCGCGCTACCGGTGCGCAATACAGTCCCTCCCTCACTTTTCGGCGCGGAGTAGGGGAAGAGGAGGACGGAAAGCGCGCAGAGCAGCGAAACTTCGCCGTGTATGCACCTACGGGTCATCGGCATAGTTATGCGAACGCGCGTGCACGCGGGCTTTCCGGGTCAGTAGCTCAGAACGAAGTTACTCTCTGCGTGTGTATACATATACAGCAGCAGCAGCGGAGGCCCGATCGAACGCACCCCAGTGTATTGCGTTTCAACCACGCGCTGTGTGTGTGCGCGCGCGCCTGTCTCGCTCTACTTTTTCCTAGCCTCGGATTTCTTTGCCCTCGGCGGCAGCGCGCGGTTTCGCTTCGCGGATTATATGGTACGCCGCCACCCCAGCCGAAACGCGATAGCGTTGGGGGTTATGGTTTTGGCTATTGGTTTTTACGCGAACGCGAGCAGCCGAAGAGATTTTGTAGCGCGCGTCGCAGTGGGAGAGGGGGTCTGGCAAGCTACGGCATGGAGCTTTTCAGAGGAGAATGCGGGGCTTACATCTTTGTTTAGAAGTCGAATGGAAAGTATGGCTTTTATAGGAACTTTTCTTTTTTTTTTTTCATTGTTGGGCAGAAGATATCGTTAGTACTGTAGCATAGTGTGTTGGCAAATTGTTGAGACCATTTTTTGTAGCAGCTATTGCTATAGGTATTACTATATTATTGATCATGATTGTAGTTCAGAGTACTGTAATATAGTATACTTTAGTGAAAAAGTATATTGCTACGACTGAAGCATAGAGTAATAATATAGGTAAGATAGTTACATACCTATACCTATTTCTCTTATATTATTGAACGTAGAAGAAGTCAGAAGAAAAATAAAACAATATGGATAGCAGGACTGGTACAGATGTAGTAACTTAATTGATTATATTACTGCCATTAGTAGCATTACAAATAGAAGGGATATAATATCGTATGTCCGACTAAACTTACATCTTATTCCTTACATTGTACTTTTTAAGCGATTTTCTTAAAAATGTTTAATAGTGACAATGGCTAGACATAAATTTGAATAATTTCTAGATAATCACTTTATACCTAATCGAGTTTGAGTATTCAGTGCGTCATAAAAAAACCGTTTGGCGATGAAACATTTAAACAATGAAAAATCATCGAATATTTTATCAACAGCATGAAAATAATTTCTCGGTCTAGACCATAATAAAATGCCTTAATTTCGTAATCTACTTATTTCTCGGACCTTTTAGAGGAAGCACCCGGAAAGCCTATAATACCGCTGTGATGTCTAATAAGAAATATTGCTCAAAGTACCAAATGTATAGTCGCCCATTCATTTCTCCGCGGTAAGGTAAAAATAGTAGAGATTAAAAAAACAAGTGTATAATAATCTGATGGTTTCATTAAAATAATACAATTAATTATTGTTAGGCATTAATTAAATTATTATACTATTTTTTAATACACGAAAATTCGTTTATTTTTCATGTTATATTATCCATAAACTTCAAAGAGTGGCAGCTTTTGAAGCCATATTAGGTGTTCAAACATATCACATGTTTGCTTCGTAAAAAGTAATGCATCGAAAATTATCCACGCAAACAAGTCAATATTGGTTTTCTGTTAGTAATTATCGGTCATCGCACATCAGTGATTCCAGCGTTTTTTACTACATCAAGTAAATCTATCGAATATTTTTGAGATCCATTACACCCAAAGTTGTTTATTTTAAGAAAATATTGTAATATTAAAAATTAAAAGCGGAAAATCGATTTTTGAAAATTTTAACACAAGAATAATTCAGCTTGTAAACCCCCCGAGTCCTCTCGTAACTTTACAATATAAATTCATGACTTTTTTTCGAACATCAACGATAGAATAATGTGGCAAAAAAAAAAATTTCGAAACCCTGCTTTTACATTTTCTCGTCCTATGTCATCACGTACAAACGTACTGGCGACCAACTTTTCCAAGTGCCGTTATTAACTTTGCAGTTAAATCGACTGCAATTGTGCTTTCTCCGTCTCCCTCTTTGGTACGTGAATCCGCCGAACGGCACGTCCGACTCCACCCCTCAGCGCACACAGACTCTCAAATTTTCTCATAGACTCTCGCAAACCTACGGCCCCACACACACAGACGTAAACTCTCACGACAAAGACACGCCAACGCATAGACCGAGAGAGAGAGAGAGAGACCGCGCAACGTCGTTTAAATAGATACTCACTATGTATTAACTTACGACGATAAATTCGAACTGGAAAACGGAGGCATTGAAACTTTATGGCCTGAGCCGCCGCCGCCGCCGCCGCCACCGCCGTCGCCTCTGACTCTCCGCAGTGCTGCAGGATATTCGACGTGCGGGCTTAGCCGGGCGTTGCCACACACACACACATGCGCGCTTAATCCCTACGGCCGCCACGGTCGCGCAGCCGCTGCGATCCCTTGTACTACTTTCCTCGTTACGCGACATGGATTTCACGCGCGCATGTGTCTGTGCGGGAGTTTGTACCGCGTCCTTTGGCCCGGCCCGCGGGATAACAAAGGGGGATTACTGCATTATGGAAAAGTTGGGGCGGAGGTAAGAACAATCGGCTTTTTTTTCACGGGAGTACTTCCGACCACTGCTATAGTCCTCTGCGCGCGTCTCTGTGTCCTACTGATAAATTGCTCGCGGCTGCATGTGAATTCGTGTCTCCGAAATTCAAGAGCAGATATATTTGTAGAATGAACGCGAATTATGATAACCAACTATAAATGAATATCGAAAAGATTTTACTGTAGTATCTTATAGTGGCTTCTGAGGCCAAAATCAGCTAAAAGAAAGAAACATGTAGTTTAAACAATATACAATATTGTCCAATATATAATCTGTATAAGGTCTATTTTACTCAGAAATATATAGTATTTTCAATTTTTTGGCATTATTGCTTCAGGAAGTCTTAAATTTTGAACTCTTCGTGCCGCATAATTGCATGAATTTCAAGTAATTTAGACCTTGCGTACCATGAAAATCCATGGAATGGTTTTCTCAAAAAGTTGCGCCAATGCCAAAAAATTTTAATGCTTCAAAAAAAGTTATTATGCTGACTGTACGAAAATTGTAAGTGTACGAGGAATCTGTGTATAGAAACTAGCACAAACTAGTGCGGGAATGTTGGCGCAGGACTTTTCGAACCCATCTACGTGTACTTAGGTCAAATAGCAAGTATCATAAATATGAATTAGTGGAAGAGCATTATAAAGAATTACAACGCGTCCTTATACCGATACTTATGAAAAATTCATTAAAGCTGAACTGACAAACAACTTCTTAAGATCGTCTTCTTCGTTATTGCGAATAAAACTTTTGAACTCTTTGAAAAATATACTGCTATTATACCTCTCTTGCACTGTATTCGCATTTTCCACGCTCGTGCAGCCATCACATTTTCTCCCTTCCTCTTCTTCCTTTCGCAATTGTCTTTTCGCATTAGGTATACGTGCGCCCTCCTCACCTCGGCGTTCGTGCGGCTGCGCGATTTCTCTTATTACAACGCGTGCGCCGCTCTAATAACCTTCATCTGCGAATCTTTATCCCCTTCCCCGGTGGTGTGTACAACATCATCCGCTTCCGCTCGCCTCTTAATTGCGATACTCGCCCGAAAAAGCGCTGCGCGCACGATAAAAGATAAGGAGGAAACGGAAGCGAGCTCGGTCGAGTCGCTGTAAAGCGAGAGGAACTTTTTACTGTCCTCGCCAATTTCCGCGAAGCGCGCGAAAGCATATATATATAGTCGCCGGGGGGCGCGCGTCCGTTCGTCCGCTAATTAACGCTGGCGCTTTGACGCGCTGCCGCGAGACGATGAAGAACGAATTGTGTGCCACGACGCTTTCTCGCGCGTGAATTTCGCGTGATAATTTTCGACTGTAACGAACGTTTGCGTGTATGCGTGTGGCTGTCGCGGGTAACGAGGACGAAGGAAGGCAGACTGCATGTTCGCCATGACGAGGGAGAAACTAAGCGTACAGCATATGTAGAACAAAGAAGATAATTGAGCGGGCCTGCGCATATTAGGGATAATAAAGTCGCGCTCTAAGCGCAGGCGAGAGAACGAGAGAGAGTGTGAAACAATAGAATTTTGGCAGAAATTCGGTGGCAGTGCAGGTGATTTTGATAAGTAGGGATTACGTTTCTGATACCTTATATGTTTTATACGGAGTATTCTAGTTATGAACCAGAGTAGAATATCGTTTAAGCTAATCCTCCAGCTTTAATCCACCTTCTAAATGAAAATTTTAAATTATCTTATATATCCCGCAAATTAAGAAAATTTGTTTACGAAAAGTCCGATGTACCATTTGCTCACTAAGAAAAGGTATATTTTCAATCTTAACTAGTAGCTTAATTCATTTCAAGTTGGATCCATTGCATTTCAAATGCAAAGTCTAACATTCCTCTAATGCGATACTGGTTTCAATACAAGTTTGTCACATAGTTGGCCACTCAAAATACCCACTGCATGTACTAACTTAAATGATTGCCTGAATGAAACGCATATTTCGCATATCAAAACTACGAATTTACTCATTATAAGCTTCCGGCGCAAGTTGAAATTACTTAATGCGTGAACTTTACTAATCGAAAGTATCTACCCCAATAAATTAATCTCAATCAAAATCATTCCGATATGGTGTCGCCGTCATATATAATTTGAAATATCTTCAAATGCCATATTTTTTATTATAAGTTATTATAAGAAAATGTCTTTCAACTATATAACAGTAAGCTAGGAAGACAAGGCATTCCTTCGGGTATTTCTACAATACTTAACAATCTCACTAAACAGCTAATAAAGCATCTGACATTCAAGACAAAGACAATTACTTAAAAGTAACAATCCAATCATCTCTAGATATAAACAACTTTATCAAAAAACTTTGACCCTTCACCTCTCTACTTCCACAAACCAGCATGAGCCGCAGGTGTTTTAAATCACGACGTCACCCAGCAATCACTTACACACTCCCTCACAAATCTATAATTAACACAATACATTACGCAGACTCGGCATAAATCGGCGATCCCCGTGGCAGCTGGAAAAACACGAACCGCGCAGCAATACACGCCCGGAAGAATCGTATTCCGCGCCCACCCCCAAATCCAATTCCCCAAAGTTAATCCCCAAACGAGCGTCAGCAGCGGAACTACTGCGCTCCTCGAGTTCCCGCCGACTCGTAACGAACGTTTGCGGCCTCATCGACTGCGCGTGCACGTATGTATACACGGTTGTGTAAAAACCTCCTCTCTCTCTCTCTCTCTCTCGCGCACCCTCACTTGGTCTTGCCCGCGCAAAGTTGACCAAATTGGTGTCCAGTGGCTGCGCCGGAGCGTCAAATGCACGACACGGCCAAGAGCGAGACACGAGAGTTTACGGGAAAGTTTGTCCTACTCGACGCGGTCCGCGAGCTTTCGCTGTGTGCGCGCAGAAACACACGAGGGAGAGACGAATCGACGGGGGTTGAAAGCGTGTATATATCTGTCGTAGAAGAGAGAAGGGGGCGATGGGAAAAAAGTGCGGGTACATAGAGTATAGGCGTGTGCGATGGAGCTAGAGCGGACGCGTACATGTATATGGGTGTCTGTATATAATGTGCGATTCGCGTTGGCGTGCATGTATATGCCCACTGCGGGTATTTCTTGCGTCGAACTTTCTAGCCCCTCGGGGTGATGGTCGTCGTGTCGCGTGTCTTGGGACTTGAAAGGGGATGCATCGAGTGTGTCGCGCTGGCAAACTGGGCCACGGCTTTTTATGCTCGGCCCACCGGGGAGATTAGCCGACGTCGCCGGCCGGTCGATTAATTATTATCAACGGCTGCAGATTGATATTTCCGCATCAATCATATACATTAAGACGTCGCAAAGTGGCAAGTATTGATAAAGCACAGTTGGGTAATCTCTTCCGATAGCCACTCGGTTCTTGCGTGGGAGAGTTAGGCTTTTAATGAATTTTGATTTTATGAATGATGACAGAGTGTGCTTCTTTTTAATAATACATCTTTTACTTTGCATATATAGGTAATCAACTGGTTCTTCTTATGCATTTAATTGTACGTTTAAGAAAAAGATGCGCGCTGAATCGCTTTATATACCGTGAGTGAAATGTAATACGTAAAGGGTTCTCTCTCGTATTACTCGAAAATGTAAATTTTAACAGAAGTACTGCCCCGCAAAGTATAATAAAAGTTGGTGAAAGGGGAGCTCAAAGAATGAGGAGACGAGCCGAGGTGTAATTAAATCAGAGGAGAGAGAGAGAGAGGAGAAAAAACAAGGAGGACTAAAAAGGTTTATGTACACGACAAGAAAATAAAGTACGTACCAGACAATGACGTTGAGTGCTAATGGTGCTAAGACTCTAAGAGGAATGTCGAAAATTTAACTAAGATAATAAGAAAAGAACAAAATTAAAGATTAGTCAAGTACAAATTTTGTAGATTATCTTTTCGACTGATCTGAAACTCTCTCATCTAGCAAATTTTCAAATTACAATTTTTCTTATCTCCCACGAAAATATCGTTTGTACAATATTCAAGTTACCGTGTCGATGAAATCAAACTCCATTGATTCAGTTCGAAAGTATATTTGCATCAGCAACGACCGATACTTTTCTCTTCAATCCACAACACATTAATTTTATCGGCGATCAATTTCGGAGGCAATGATGAGGGAAAAAAACGTAAGCAGCCCTATTCGCAAGAACAAGCGAAGAGCCGTCACACAGCGGGCGTAAAAAACAAAGAAGAACGTGATAAAGAACGACGCCCCCGAGTTAAGAACGTGGGAAAAGAGCGATAAAAACGCGAAGGAACGCGCAACAGTCGTAAAAAAAAGAACGAAGAGACAAAAGAAAGTAGCAGACGCGCGCACAAAAATGGAAAGTTCAAAAAGTCAAAGGGGGCCGTTACAGCGACGCAGAACAAACGCAGGGAAAGATGAAAGGAGAGAGAGAGGGAGAGAGAGAGAGCTGAGAGGGAATAATAAAAAAGCCGCTAATAGTTCGAAAGTTCAGCAACAGCCTTTCTCTCTGCGCAGGCGCAGCTGACCTGGACGAGCAGTATTACGTGCTGATAGTTTAATTCCGTTATTATGCTCTCCACGAGGTCCCGCGGGATTACCCGATCATCTTCCCGGAATCCCGAAAATCCCCCGTCCGTTTCGCCCGTTCACTTCACCCTTCGCGCGTGCGCGCTAGCTAGCTCGTTCGCCCCCTCGTCGTTCCTTCCCTCTTTCGTCTTCTTCCTTTTTTTTCTAACTCGAGCTGCTGCTGCTCGTCGCTCTCGAGGAGGTAGCTTCTCTCTCTCTCTCTTTCTTTCTTTCTTGGCTCTTCGTTTAAAAGATTCAGCGCGTCGTCCCCACGTACGGCACGATTGAAAAACTTGAGGCCGTTTCAGGCTGCGTGACGACGTGGGTTAGGCTCGATAATGCTCGCCGGGCTTTTACATGGAAAGCGTTGATTATCGCCTTTGCCCTTTATTGAAAATCACTGCTATATTGCCTTACCTCGTAAAATACATTTCGGATAATGTTATTTGAAATATTTATTCATGGGTTAGCAGGATTTGGAAAGTAGGTGTTTGGTAGGGACGTTTGGAGACATTCACATCTCAGATTCTATTACATACTTAAAGCCCTTTTGCTGAAAATGAGTGTAATTTGAAGACTAATTAACAAAAAGTGATTTTCAAATTCAATGATTCTTGTTCAAGGGTTTTCTTCAAGGGTTCTCCTTGCAACATTGAACCGGAATGTTTAGCGATTTTCAGCAAATAAAATATTTCAGATGAACGAACACACCGAATATTTGTAGCATGATCAGTTTCTTTTTCCACGCCGTATTCATAATCTACATATATGTATAAGTGAACGTATACATATATTTTTCATAGTTCGTATGGCACGTCTAACAACTATGTATTTTTAGGTTATTGTAAAGTACCTATTGAGAAAATAATGGAAATGAAATAGTGGAAGGAGAAAAATGTCAATATGTAAAACAGTAATCCTTTGTCCCCTTGAGACAACAATATCAGTAGTGCAATTAACAGCGACTTCCTGGTACAGAACAATCGCGTGGAATAGAGAGTTAGATAAGAGAGCATCGTTTCGAAATTGTACCGTAGCTCTCTGATCCATTACACATCGAGATTCCCTAGAACTAACTCAGTGGTTAGCCTGTGAACCTTTGAGTCTAGGCTGCTTTTTCTACGAACTCTCTGCAGCAATAGCGAAGAAAAGTGACTGGAGAGCCATTTCCATCAGCTATTTATTTGATCTTCACTCGTCTATAACCAATTACTGTTTCTTGGACGTCTGTTCAATTACAAATTCATTTGTCCGCCTGTGTACATTTAGCAGTGTTTAAATGTTGTTTCAATAGAATCACTATTGTTACGTCTTATCTACGACTAGAAATACAGTGTTATACTGCACCGTTCAGAGAAACTTTGTTTCAGGCAATTCCACTGGCCTAATGAATATGTCTGCACGAGAAGATTACACTCGATAATAGTATTTAAAAAGCTGATATAAACTATCGTGTTTTTTATTGCTCAATAATCAGCGAGTCCCTTAAATGATGCCTCTTTGTTCAAGAATGTGATATAAATGTACTATCTTAAAAATCATTTGAATTATGTGTAAAGAAAATTTTTTGTGATGAAAATTTTTTAAATGGAAAATAACATGGAACCATGAAGAAAAAAGATACAGATGATTTAATTCTTCGATGCGTTCATTTGAGGAAATAGAAAATATTCTTTGTAAGTCTTTTCCACGTAAAAGTAAGATGAAGAACAATTTAATCCTAATTCTTAACAGCACTTGAGTTGGACACATATGTCCCACAAGCCGTTTAGTAAAAGAAGTAAAAGAAATAGCACTTACATATATCGATAATAAAACAAATTAATAATCAATTGCGAATTATATACTATTTCCAAGTGCAATGAAAACTCTCTAAAAATGATTATGTGAAGCGTGGTTCACTGGTACGAATAACTGAAAAAATTGACTAATTCTTTAGTGAATATTTACTTACTGAAATAGTGGAATAAAAAGAACGACTTTTCACATATTCATTTTTAGAGAGTAAGATTACAAGTACCCCTATACACAAACTGTCATACATATAAAAATATACAAACTGTTAATGAATAATACTTAAAAAAAGACAAATCGAATAACACGAGATAAAAATTTTTCTGCTTCCAGACAACGTGCCTAACAGAACTGCCGGACGTGGCGCCATGCAACGGTACCGTGCGGCTACCGCCCCCGTGCGAGGACTCGCCGAGCAGCGGCAGCAGCGGCAAGGATCGCCGCGACGAGGGCCCTCGGCGCAAGTGCCGCGTCCTCGCCCCGATCCTCCTCGTCGTCGCGGCCCTACTCCTCGGCGGGCTCTGCCTGCCGCTGCTCCTACAAACCGCCCCCGCCACGCACCAGCAGCGGCTGGACGTGATCAGGCGGATTCTCACTGAAGTGCCTCTGATCGACGGGTGAGTTCAGTCTCCTTATCCTTTGCCCCGCACCGACAAAGACATATCCCCCCCCCCCTACCTCCCGTTCTCTAAGTTAACACTCGCTCTTCATTGCGACTGGTCGTCGATGGGAGTATTCCAGGAGAGCGCAGGGCTTCCCACCACCCCGGGGGACGGCCGCGCTTTGAGATGTGCTCGCTGAGAGCCGACTTGGGAGATTCGCTTGTCGAATGAAAATTGCTTCGGCGAATTAAATTGCTCGCTCGCGAGTGCGCCGCTGTTAGTTAGCGTAGAATAGCGATGATGTTGCCGATTGATTTGATTATGTGTTTCGCTAATTAATTGCGGGCTTGATTGGTGGAGTATAGAAGTGATACATGTACATGGGAATGGATTTTGGGTTAAATTTCCAGATTCAAAATGGTAATAGGGAGATTTCTAGTTTGCTTGAAGATCGGTATATGTTTGCAGTCAAATTTAGTATATTTTTTGTAGAAATTAAAAGAACGTATATGGACATGGTGTAACAAAACTAGTACAACATTGCTTACGGTAGAAAATAAAGATTTATAATTAAACCAGCGTAAACAATTTTTAATTGGGAAAACAGCAATTTGAAATTGAATAGTTTTATAAAAAATTTAGTAGGTGAATTGAAATAAAAATCTCTGAAACTATTTATTTTTTCATTTAGAATATTTTTTAATCAAAATACCATTTTCCTAGAAAGCGCTTTATTTTGTTATTATATAGAAATTTTTTTACCAGGAAGTGATTTCAATATATAGTATAGGTAATCAAAATATAATCGAGATTACAAAAAAATGTGTTTTTTTCATTTATACAATAATAAAATTTATACCTTTTAGATATACTTAATAATAAAATCATTAATTGCAATGCTAGATGAACTTTCAATATAATCTTTTCTACGAATAAAGTAGAATTGTCTAGATTTGGTCAGACACGGCTTCCACTATTCAATAAAATCCTTGAATAATTTAAATATTTTCTAATGTACCACAGATAAGCATTATTTTATACATACTTTATCTTCAGAACGCAATCGCACGTTATACTAACAACCAAAATAGGATCAATGCACCAGTGAATGTCCAGTGAATGTCCAGTCACCAGTATATGTCCACTGAGTTTAAAACCATAAAAACGATTTTTGTTCGTATTTTAAAGTGCGTAAACTTCAAGATTTTCAGCAGTTCTTGTAGAATTTTGCGTTTAAAATAACATATTATGCCTTAAATTGTAAATAAGGTGGTGGTCATACACTGGTGTTTTTCATATTTTATGTTTTTTAATTAATTATACATTTATTTATACATTTTTGCAAAAATAATTGACATTTATAGAAAGTTTATTTATTGTGGAATCAACATTTACAGCTTATTTTAATTTAATTAATGTCTAAATATTAAAAATATCTATTTATAATCGGACAAATCCTTAATTGATCATTCATTGGTGCATTGATCCTATTAGACTGTGCAGCGATTAAATCGATATAATACTAAAAACAAGTCATCACAACCGAATTCATTTTTCTTGCAGGCACAACGATTTGCCCTGGAACGTCAGGAAGTTCGTACACAATCAACTGGGAGAGGTGAATCTGAGCAGCGACTTGGGCAGGGTCGATCCCTGGGCCAAGTCAGACTGGAGTCACACGGACATACCGAGGCTGCGGGCCGGGCTCGTCGGCGCACAGGTCAGTGTCGAAGCCAAACCTACATCCTATATACATACATATATATAGCCGAAGCTCGGGAGAGTCGACGGTCGCGCGACAGGAGATAAGCGGGCAGCCGCCGCCGAGCCGATAGTTTCGTCGGCGGCCGTCTAAGTGCACCGAGCGAATTTAATTAAGTGCCCGTCCGCGCGCCCCACTGGAGCTGCGCTGTTCTTTTTTGGAGGTTTTTTTAGGGGTTGAAGTTAGTTTTAAAATGTATTTTAATTAGAGTACGCTATTATCGCGGTTTATGTGTACGCAAAGTTGAAAAATTCCATAAACTGAATGAGCGACCCTTAGCGAACAATTTTTTTATATTTTCCTGTATCCTGAGGTCAAACCTTGTTTGTCATATATTTTTTTGGATGATATTATTCAAGTCGAATATGTCCGGATAAAATTACGAACGCGCGAGAAGTAATATAAACTTTACAAAAGCTATAATTGTAGAAAATTTTAAAATTAATTTAAAGATTAATATAAGACACTAATAAATAAGTAAAGAGGATTTTGAAAAACTTTAAGCTAGATATATAAGTTATCAACTTGTGGAACCAAGGAAATGTCAATGTAATCTAATTACGTTTCTAATGATATAAAGTAGTACACATAATAAGTATACATTTTTATAAATTACTGAACATCAGACATTTTTTACTATTAACAAACTTACAGTAATGAATTGGAATATTTTTTCTTAATTTCTATTTGGCATTAACAGCATACTCCATGTAATATACTATATACCGAATAGGTTAATTGAAATTGCGCAAACTGTTTATAAATACCGTTTGGAAGAACTTCATTAAAACATACATTTTACTGCAGATTGTAATTTCAAGCGGTGAATAATATTTGCAACGATGACCAGACTATTAAAGACCCACACCACTAAGTCCTCATTACCGGTATGAAGTAATTTACAAGCGGAATTCTAAATGACACAAACGATCTAGAGGCTCAGCGAAATAGCGTAACTGCAACATTAATCCCCCCCCCCAGAATTCCGCAATAAAAGATTCAACGACAGAGGCCATCGCGTATAATTCAGGAATTCTGCAAATGAGAGACAAGGCCAATCGCTTTCGTTCTCCTAGATTTAGCGCCACGGTGATTTAAAGCAATTACATGTTTTTCGCTTTTACGAGCACGCGCGCGCCTTTTCTCGCTTCGCCCTCCCCTCCTTCGGTACACGGACTATAGAAAATAATGAGCCATTAATTTCAATACCCGCTGCAATTTCAGGCCAGCTTCGGGTTAGCTCGGATTAGACTTTGTGCCAAATTTGGATTTACACGGAGTAGTTTCGGATATTTCGAGAACGTATTTTTATCCGAATAAAAGGAACGGTACGATATAGCGATTAAACGATGGAAACTGGCGAATTATACTGGTAAAATTTTACTTGCGGAAAAATGCGAAAATTTCATGTAAGCATCTCAGCTGTAAAAGAATAATTAAATTACTCCATAATTAAGTGGAATTCCCGAAAAAGGAATTCGAAAGTATTCTAAAGAATGTTAGGGTTAAAATTATTCATAATTGACAGTAGTTTTCTATAATCAATTTATAAAAATTAGTCAATCCTATTTAAAATTTAAACACTTTCGACGAGGTATCTCATGCATATACCACACGAAAGTTAACGATTTTCAGAAACCATACACGCTCCCTTTTACAAAAAGCTCCGTTAACTTTTACAAATTTAAACGATCTAACGTTGCGAGTTTTAGTTTCTAAAGTTCAAATAGTCAAAAAAAAAACGAAAAAGAAGGGAAGAGGAGAAAAAAATGCTGCGAACTAGTTGGCCGAACCACCCGACTAAAAAGTCGAAATAAAAATCTTCCTTATGGGTGGGAGGGGAACGAGTGCAAAGTTCTAAAATTTTAATTACACTTTCTTAATGTTTACAGTTCTAAACCATTAAAAGCAGGTACCTACAAAATGCACCAACTAACCTTCTCCTATCCTCCCCTCCAAACTTTCATTCTAATTCCACCACGAACGATATAAAAAAAAACACATCCCTTCTCCCGAAACGAAAAACCAGCAACCCTCGGTACCACCACCGCCGCGTAAATTCGCTTAAGCGCTCTCATGCGGAGCGTATATATAAATTTCTCTCGTCCCAGGCAAAATTCGCAGAACGGCGCACTCACGCGCGAAAACCGCATCTTGCCGAGAGGCGAGGAGAGAGTCCTCCCGCGGTTACATCGAGCTCTTAAGCGAATCCAAGGCACCGCGCCTCGAGGCACTTATATACGCGTGCGACGTCTAGGCCCCCCCGCGCCGCTTCTGGCGTGATGCATTATGCCCGAGGTTATGACTGGTTAATCCACTCGCAGCTGCGCGCGCGCCCCACGCGGAAGGATAATGAACGCGAGCGCGCGATACCCACGGTAATTTAAATAATACTCCGAGCACAATTCCATTACTGCGCGGAGTGGGAGGCAGTTCTGCGCGCTATATGTACGCGTAAACGACCGACGAGAGCGGTTTAATTGCACGAGCGCTTATATATACTTCAAAGCTCGCCTTCGGAAGCCGCGCGGTGTTTTCGATTTTCCCGGTGCTGATTACATAGAGCCGCGCACTTCGATTCCAAGAATTTGACGGGAGCTTGCTCGCAGGTCTGTAAATATTATACAGGCGGTTCTCTCGGCGTGTCTATATCGAACGCTGTGTGCTATACGGTGGGTAAATATGGCGCACGAACGTTAAGGTGATTTAAGTTTTAACGCGGGAATTAAAATTCATGTTTGACGAGTTTATTAGTGGGAATGCGGTCGGATGGAATATTAAAAGGGTTGGCGGGATGAATTTCAATTAGCCGCAGTCGTATAATCTTTTCCGTAAAGTCTGCGCGCGCGGGAACCGCGCGTTATTATCTAAAATGAGGGGGGAAGGGATGAATAATTTATGAGAAAGAATTATAATTATTTCTTCTATAAATAAGGAATCGCCAGTGAAAAGTTCGTTGTGAAAAACTGTGTAAAAGTCATTTTTAAAAGATTCTTTCTATATGCTTCATAAGTTTGTATATTCCCGTATAGCGCCACGTTAACACGTTCTTTTGTATAAAACGACCGGCTTTAAAACTATATCGCGCATCGAGTATTTTACCCTGGTATACTTTTAAGATCCATGACAATAAAAGACAGATTAACCTTAATGCTTGGGGATCTAGATCGTAGAAGCGCGCGCTTGATATTCGCCCAAACATTTTGTGTGCGCCTCTCTCAGCCATCTAAATTCATAGTCCATTTTGCGCGAGCTTGCCTATCATAAACCTACGGCAACACAGCTTCCTTGCTAAGACGACTGGGTTATCCGCGAATAGTCGACAGAACGATGCCGCGCGCATATTCGCCTATATAGACATATACGATATCGAAAACTCGGGCCAAAATTACTGCTATATCAACAATATACCGATCGTCAGCGTTCACCTTAAAAATTTACAGTATACAATTTAATGAACTGCGCCCTAATCCCTGGGCACCGCCGAAAAATTATTCCGTAAGCTCGTATGCCGCAGACCGTGTATATACTTAACTCTCGTGTGGCAGCTGGAGAAACTGGACAGAGAGAATGCGGATTCGTCTCGGAGAGAGAGAGAAGGGAAAAAGAAGCGCAGACGAGGGTGGGTTAGCAGAAGCGTGTAAGCCCCTTGCGGGCTGCAGCTAAGCCGGCCGGCCAGTGTAAATACGCCGCAAGCCTGCGTCGCTTGCGCCTGCTAAATCTACTGACTAATCGATCGCAGCGCACACAGACGAAAATCTGCGCCATAGCTACATATATATACTTACCTACGCGTGCAGAGGATAAAAGGAGAGAGAGAGAACGAGTAGGGCAAGCTTAATCCGATGGACTGGCGGTGGGTACTTGGGAGGGTGCCGCTGCGGTCCGCGTCGACTTCGCTCTCTTCCCAGCTTTCTCTACGGGAAGATATATTTGCCGGCGTGCGCGGAGGTGTCGTCGCGAGAAGCTTCTGCTGCTGCTGCTGCTCTAGTAGAGAAAGATAAAGTACGAGGGGGCGATTTGCTAGCGCGTTTATGCGGTTCGGATTTGCGGGAACTGATTACCGAACCCGCCACTCGACGTTTCCGAAGATCGCGATTAGCTATTGCCGGCACGTATATAAGCTGGTGGCTGAAGGAGGGTATAAGGAGATTGCCTAATGATGATACATATCTGTGTTGTCTGTATTAACAGGTGACAGTATGGTGCTTGTTTGAACGACTATTTTACTTTGGTTATCGAGAAAACACTCTGATATAAACTGTACATTTCTTTAGTTCGATTGCTTCTGTTATATTTAAAAATGTGTTTTATATTTACCGTTATAGGACTTTGTTTTATTAAAA
>JAPYZO010005385.1:0-10285 GCA_030522905.1 Torymus flavipes | reverse complement strand
TATATATATATACACGCTGACAGAGGCGCGTCCAAGCGCAGAACAAACTTCACGCGGCTGCTCGCCGATGTCTTTTTAAACTTATTATTTTTGAGTTCTACATTTTCTCCAACTTGAAAATTTAGGGTTTTTTAACTTATAACTTGTACTTTCGAATTGTGCTATGCATTTTGAAGAAGAACATGTTATACTTTAAGAAAAATGGTTTTGAACTTTTACTCGAATTTCCGACCAGAAGAAAGTGTTTGGGAGTAAAAAGAATAGCACCATTAGAAAGAGCAGGAAAAAATCTATTGATATCTGCCTCTTGTTTTATTTCTGAGAGAATCGCGTAAGAGTATAAAGGGTAAAATTTCGTGTTCCGGGGCATAAGGTATTTCAATCTAAAGATATTTCGATAAATCCATGGGACGCGTTAATCGATTAAGTTAAGTTTCAGTTGAGTTATTAGCTCCGCGGCTGAGATATACATCTCTGCACTTATGTTATACGACGTATAGGAAATAGAAGTGTATTAAAACAAGTAAACACCGATTTATTGCGTATTAATTTTCCGTTAGAAATAAAAAAGAGAATATTTTATAATTATTCCTTTTGCATAATTAGTCCCACGGGCGATTATGGAAGTTTGTCACGCTCCGTATAGGGAATTCAATTCAGCTCATTACACTTGATTTATAAAATCAATTGTAGTAGTCTTAAGTTTTCAATAAATGCCACAAATATCCAAACGGATAAAATAATCTTATCATTTACATGCGTTCGTCATCCTAATCCTCAACCTGGATCCTTGCATATTAATTAAATATATAACTAACTGATAATTAATTAGAATAATAATAGTAAGGTAAGAGAACACTACAATTAGAAGAAAGAGTTTTGGAGTTAAAACAATAGCACCATTGGAAAGCGTAGGAAAAAATATATCGATATATGTTTTTTGTTTTTTTTTTCTGAGAGACTCAGAATACAATATATATAAAATTAATCCATATTTAATCATTAAATATTAAATAAATAATGCCGGTTTCTATCTATTTACTTCTTTTTTACTTTTTTTCTTCGTTATTAATTTTAAAAACTTAAAATATATAAAAAATATATTATTATAATTGTAAAATTAAGAAATTTGATTCTTTTTTTCAAGTAGGAAACCGGTCGTGAATTGGTACAAGAAGCAGCTTACGTTCGCCTGACGAGACCCAAGAAGATTGAAACTGATCTCACGTTACTCTGAGTTTATTTTAATTTTTGCTCAAACCTTCGTAAATTTTTTAAATATGTTGCTAACAACTTTTTTTACTAATTTAAAATGACATATAGAATCGAAAAATCCTCGCCCCCCCCCCCTCCCCCCTAAAAAAAATCGATTTTTTGAGATTTTTTAGGTATAAGACCACCTTAAAAACTTAAAATACATGAAAAATATGTATATTTATAATCATGATTATAAAATAGAAAAATTCGAGAAGGTGGATGGGCGATTCATAATTAAGACTTAAATTTAAAGGGATATTTTTACAGATTAGCTTCTGAACATTTTGATAAGTTGTTATTTTTGTTCATTTAGTTAATAATAATAATATTCATAGTTCCTTATAGATATTTGTGAACCTTAAAATCATACTTCTTTGGACATTCATTATCTTCTTAGTAAAATTGATTGATATTGAATTTTTAATTCAATGCAACGGAGAAGTGTGCAAAGGAATACTGATGTAGGGGCAATATTAATTAGGTATTTTAAAATAATTTGTGTTAACTATTCCTCTCTTTTTTTTTATCTTCTTTATTTCCAATTATGTTTATTATTCTTATTTACGTTTTATTTTATAATCCATGATAAAAACACTCGTATAGCTCGTCGTAAAAAAATGGCAGCTTACAACACTGGCCGAAGGAATCCAAATCGGCGAGATATTTAGTACAAGTCATTGCCACCGCATTATGTGTTCCTTTATATTTTCACTATTATTGGCTTCCAGGAAAGTTTGTTTCTTAGCATCACTTAGAGGCAACGCAAAAAACATTTTGAAATTACAGACATACTCGCACTCACACATCCGCTTTTACTGTACAGTATATTTTTTATGTTTTATACGCTTTGTGGCGGAAGCAGCATAGCTACACCGTCTTTTCTTGCATCTTTCTGCACTTAACAAAACATAGGGATATTAGGTTACTTAAATTTCGCTTAGCTTCATGTTGGTCAGTACGCAATAGAATCTCAGTTAATTCTCGTGATGAATTTTCGGATCTCTTCCCCTTTATGTTTCTCTTTGTACGTGTTTGTATATGGTAGGCCATTTTTATTTATACAGACTACTAACTTTAAAGGTTATTATATTATTAAAAAATGTTCATAAAAGAGTCAAGAAGGCTAGCTGAGATTGAACCTAAAAATTCATTAATTAAAATTGAAGGCAATATGATTATATAATTATAGGCTACTTTACGAGTCTTATCAATAGTGTTTTATAACATGATTCTAAACGAAGTTTTGAACGGATTGACTCGAAAAACGCACATATACTCTACAACGTATCTGTTATGAACTAAGCCTAGCAGATTTTGGAAAGAGTATTGAAAAAAATATTGAAAATCTGAAAAATTTACTATAAATTCAATTTTTTCATAATGAATGATTTTTTTTATTCAGAAGAGTCTTCTGCTTAATCTATCAGAGATATACTGTAGAATATCTGAATTTTTTCAAATCGATCCGTTCAAAGATCTTCACAATCATGTGGTGAAGCACTTTTGGAGCTACAAGCCTTGTAGGATCATTTCAGCTATTTGGAGAAAAATTTGGAACATATGGGTGCATAAATTAGTTGCTTACATAGCCTACTTTTAAGAAGTAGGCTATTATAGAAAGTAGCCTATAATGATATAATTATATTGTCTTCAGTTTTGATTGATGATTTTTCAATTCTTAGGTTTAGTCCTTTAAAGCATTCATTACAGACCTTGAATTTAACAATAAAAGTTACCTTCAAAGTTATTTTAAGAATATTATTCTTATGCCGACCTAAACAAAAGTTAACGTTAACATAATGATAAATAATCATATAGTAGTTACTCGATTTTTTTTGCAGTTTATCTGCGAGAAAAGGTAATTCAAATATTTTAATTTTGAAAAAACATTAAGTGAAACGAAATGGGAAAGCTTTTTTATTTTCATTAAAATCATTGAAACATTGTGAATTGTAGTTTTTTGTGTAATTATAAAAAATAATGATTACCGACCAATTGTGTTTTTATTTATAATTTTAAAGCCTGTAGTATTCAAATTTTATTTTCATGCCGATCGACTAGAAGTAAAATTGATTGACTTTTCTACGTAACTCATCCGAGTTTTAACGTTAAAAATTTATTCATAAACGGGCATTATATCAACTTAGTTTTTCTTAAACAAAAAGTTAAATCCCTTATCGCAGATTTAGAAAGATGAAAAATTTTGTATATTGATATGCCAATTTTGAATCTAATGTGAAAAGTAGAAAAAATTCAAGCTCAAAGTCAATGTCACCACAAGTTAGCCACATCCTATATCTTTTTTACGAATATTCTTTAATATTTATATAATCTTAGTTATAAGCGTGGATAAACTAAAGTGACTTGTTCTTGTGTATGTGTATTAATGTGTATGAGTGTGTGTTCATGTATATGATGTATGTGTAATATTGTATATGTGCAGGTGTTGAAGCTTTTCAACAATTTAAATTGTTACACAATTAAGAGGTTATGTCTACTCATGAGATAGACATCGTAAAGTGGTTTACGTTATAAGCTCGGTTGTATCGTCAACATCCACTTCATCTGATGGTTCTATCCTAACAGCTAATTGTGTATATCCCATGGATATTTCTCGTCGGTTCGACAGGGCCTGCAACAAGGAAATATTACGTTAGCATGATACGTGTCTGTGACAGCTTTTTTTTTAAATGCGTATAGTATGTTATGGGATCTTACGATTTTATATCGACGCCCCTTACGAAGACTAGCTCATTTTGCAAAACTGCAACGAAAACGTCAGAAACTGTCAGAAAAGTAATAACTTTGGTACGTATAGTCTTCAACGCAAACGCTAAAATGGATAAGTGTTCGTCGGAATCTGAATCGTGCTAGTTTTTGAAAGGGGCGTCAATATCGTTTGCTATAAGAATGTAAGAATGTTACAAAGTGTTAGGATCATATGAAGAAAATTAATAGACAGATGGAATACTTTGTGAAAGTCTTTAAATTTCTGATATTTCATACTAACATCTTGTAAGTATTAAGGTAAAAGATCCAGTATAAGCATAATCTATGAAAACCGATCACCTCAGCAAAAAGCTCGTGATTCAAGGTTTATTAAAAAATTGCCTTGCTTAGTTCCTGGTGTATTAAAATAATCAAATTAAGAGAAAATAACAATTGACTGATGTAGTAAGACACAATAAATAATTTGGAACCAATAATGGGACGCCGGTTCGGACCCAATAGTAGTAAGAATACTTTTAAATTTGCCCCACTACTGTTATATATGAATTAAGAGACACATAAAGGGATGAAGGTTTCGCTATATGCACTTCTGAAAAATAACCTCGGAAAATTTGTATCTTATTATACACTAATTTAGAAACTAAATTAATACAATAATGAAGTGACTACATAATTGACATTATAAAAAATGCAAATGAATTAATGTTGTTATCGTCGTAACCGTTTATTGTAGATTTTTTTACTGCTGACTCACTACTGATTCCAAAACTGGCTTTGTCCAAATACTGGATCCTTTACGTTACTAAGTTTCTTCTAAACATTCATGTAAATACGATTGTGTGTAATGAATTCGTAGTGATACAATAAATGTTTATAGTAAGTGATAGAATTGTGCACCACTCAGTAAATGATTATTCTGTAAATGCAAGTTCAAGTCAATTTATTCCAGTATACACATATGGAATTTTATTACAGAATTGATAAAACTTATAGTATGAAGTTAATCGAAAGACGACGCTTTAAAGACGTGCTCAGGTAAATAGTGTATAAATCAAACACATGGTAGTTCGGTGGTCTTCTAATGGGAATAAAAAGAAGAGAAAATACGAGATCGCAGAATAAATATAACCGAGAACTAAGTGAAAAATTACTTTTTGAGTGCGTCACATTGTGGAATTGCGTTTGGTAACTTTTGCGCAACCGCGCAAGTGTACCTGGAGAGCGACGAAAATCGTAACGAAGAGGGCTATGGAGGCGACGCAGATAGCGACGGCTAGCGTCGTGGCAGCAGTGACAGCGAAGTTTGTTGAGTCATCCTTGAGCTCGAACTTGTTGCCATTTCCACCATCTGGCAGAATACGCAGCTCCGGTATCTTCGCGCCTACCGGCTCCACTCCAGGAACTCTTCGTTTACCGGCCGGGGAGCTGTTCCTGCAGCCACCTACAGTGAGACAAAGAAAAAGATTTTAGAATTAAAACCTACTACTTTCACCCTTTAGCAAACGAAATTTTTATATACGGCATATCAGGTAATATGGTGGAGTATACATCGTAGTATTAAAATCGCATTTATAATAAAACTTTGTAGGATTATTTCCGGGAAGTTTGAAGCGTACGGTTCAGGGAGAGGTAAGCAATGGTTGGATTCTCGATGTTCAAGCTCCAAATTAATAGAAGTTGAAAAATATACCGGTCTCGAGATCACAGACGCAGCACTCATCGTTCTCGTCAAATTTGTCACCGTCACAGCAGGGCACACACTGGTTGTTGAGCTTTTCAAGATGCAGTGGTGGCGCACAGCTCGAACAGCTGAACTTGCCGGGACCTGTGCAGCGGTGACAGTCAGGGTGGCAGCTCTGACACAGCTGCGTCAACGGATCGTAATACTGTGCCCCAAGACAGGCCATGCACATGCCACCCTCAAGCATTGAGTGCGGCGGACAGGATGTGCACTCCAAAGGTCCCTCTCCTGCGAACACACGTTCTATTAAACACAATGTTCTATTTAACAGCTGACGCGACAAGTCTAATACACGAGTTACTTAAAATATTTATTGTAATACATGCACGATTTTCGCTTTTTTCGGCCTAAAAAGAGGTCCTAAAATGACTTTTATTTTAACCAACTGAAAAAAAAAACTTGTTTGTCCGGTGGGCGCAAAAGCATCTTTAGATAGATACTTTTGCGCCCACTAGCCTAAAACTGCGTAAAATCAAAAAAATTTGTGCATGCATGTTTTTTATGGCCTCTTTTATTCAGAGATGAATCCAAATAATTTTAAGACAGAAAAGATAATTGAATGAATTTTTTATTTGTTTAATCATAGTATCAAGTTAGAAAACTAATTAAGACTTACGTATAACAATTTTAAATAAATAATTAATCTATAAAATATACAAATTATAAAACAACGTTTTACCTATAATTTAATAATATCATTTCATTTTTAGATGTAACTATATATAAAAAAAGCAGTTAAGCTCACTTTTTAGGCTGAAAAATTCGAAAAATCAATACATGTGCCACAAAAATATGTTGTGTATCTAGGGCTAATAGGCCTTTTGACCTCGTGTGTTTGCAGTACTCATCTCGAGTTTGCAAAACGCAGTCGCCTTCGGCTCCTAGTGCAAACTCCAGACACGGTCTAGAAAGGCCCACTTTACGCTCTAGGTACACAATATAATATTATGTACTACTGTCCGTGCTGTGTGCATTGTTTTGATCATTTTCACTGTATGCACAGAAAACGATAAAAAAACGCCCACTTCACTCAAAATAGTAGATAAACTATTACTACAACAAAGAGAGTGCGTACCCTCCGGAAAACGGATTTTAGCGGGCATTTGGAAATCGATTTCTAGTATCTGAGATATAGGCAATTTAATCTTAAATATCCCCTATTTAGTTAAAAAATTATGTATCTTCTATTGCCTGTCGTATTGAAAGTATTTATGACATGAAAACCAACAAAAAAGATTATGAAAGTAGACAGTAAAAGCTAAAATTTAGGCTCTGATATAGGTAAAAATTTTTTAGGAAATCATGAGCATGTAATAATTACACCGAAAAAAATATTATGAACTTGATAAAAAGCTAAAAATTATTTTTGAAAATACAATAAATTACAAAATAAATTTACGTATTTTTACACATATTGATTGAATAAGATCTAATGTCATATTAGTATAACAATAATAACAATGAAATTATGCACGGAACCCGTACTTTAAAGCGATCCTTTCCTGGCCCTTACCAATTTCTGTAGTACGAATTTCCAATTATTTTATTAGAATAACTGTTGTTTAGTTTTATTTAGAATAAAACTGTTACTTCCAGTTTTTTTTGATTTCTTAAAATCGCTTGCCTTTTAGAAAATAAGATATAACTGTTAATAACTGAAGAAAACTGTATATAATTGCGTATAACTGTAGATAACTGTAGACAAATGATAAAACTGAAGAAAACTGATAAAAACTAAAGAAAACTGATAAAAACTAAAGATTACTGTTTGTCTTTGACTTAATTCCGACATTTTTTGCAGTTAATTTCTGTTTTCTTTCGTTTTCTTCGATATTAGATATACTTAGATAATAGCTGCAGATATCAACTGTTATCAACATTCATTTTTTTTTCACTGAGATAAAGACAATTTTAGGGATCTGATTAAAAAAAAAAGTAATTTTTAATATTTATAGATTGATTTGATGTAAAAAGTATTTTTAATTATATATTGATTTGACATAAAAAAATATTTTTGATTATTTATATTCATAGTTAAAAAAAATCTATGGTAACCGAAAAAGATTAAATCGTTTGACACAATTCAAATAAAATGAAAAACTTAATAGTTTTATTAATTAATGATGAAAGATATATTGGAAATTATGCACTGCACCCGTACTTGCAAGCGTTCTATCTCAGTTGTTTCCAATTTGTGTACCACCAATTTACAATTATTCTATTAACGGCCTTTTCGAATTTCTATATTATGAATTTCTAATTATTTTATTAACGGCCCATTTCCATTTCAACGCTGCGCAGTTTGAGGTATTAAATAGATAAGCTAGGCCGATTCCCGATCAATTCAGGTCATGACCTGTTGATCGGGAATCGGCCTAGGGTTTTGGATCACTCGTAATTGCACGGGAGTCAATAACTCAAAATTCAAGTTGTGACCTGTTGATCCAGAACCGGCCTAGGGTTTTGTTTTGGATCACCCGTAGTTGCACGAAAGCCAATAACTCAATTCAGGTCGTGACCTGTTGGTCCACAATTGGCCTAGGGTTTTTGGACCACCCATTGCACAGGGCGCCATTAACCCATAACAGGTCCTGACCTGAAATGGTCTAGTACCGGCATAGGGTTTTTGGATCACCCGCAATTGCACGGAGCGCCATTAACCCAATCCTGCCCCATTGGTCTAGAACCGTCATAAAGTTTTGGGGGGCGCTAACCAGGAGTCGAAAATAGACCTGCTTGAATTGGCGGGCGACATCACCGCATGTAGCGGCGGCGCGCGGTTGGCGGCGAGCACGTAAATAGAAACGCTCGAGAGAAAAAATTCATTTGCGTCTCCGCGCGCGAAGAGGTTCAGGTCGCGCTTTCTCTCTCTCGCTCTTCCGTAGCGGATCGATAGGCTTCCTCCTCCACGATGGCGAGCGGTGGTGCTTGCAGAGGCGACGGCGACAACACGAGCGGCGGAGCAGATCCTAGCGAGTGCGTAAAAAGGATCGCACGAGCCGAAAAAAGCCAGTTGCCTCTGCGCGCGCGAAGAGGTTCGGTTGTTGTGGACTGCTTCCGGCTGTTTGGCTTGGATAACCCCAACTATCTGAAAGAAAAGCGGCGGCTTCTAGCGGGCGCGAAAGTCAGTACGCGCGTCTTCGCTCCAACATTTTTTCATGTGTGTATTGTGCTTTTGGCTGTTTAGTCATGATACACAATACATGCAATCGCGCGCGCACAAGACTACGACCATGTGTATGTGTATTGTGTGTCTGGCTGTTTAGCCTTGATATACATACGCATTCGCATTAATAGAAACTCGCGCTCACGGTAACAGCCTCTTCGCACGCGAGGTTATATGCGTGTGCGTGAATATGCAGTTTGCCTGTATTACTTTTAATATTGTTGTGGATTGCTTCCGGCTGTTCAGCCTAGGATATCTACAACAATATGAAAAGTAATGTAGACAAAGCAGTCACGCTTTCTCTCTCTATGCGCACGATGTAGAAACTCATGTCGTAAAAAAAATGTATATCGCGCGCGCGTTGTGTATGTGTATTGCGCATCTGGCTGTTTAGCCATGATACACATACGCATACACATTTATCGAAACTCGCGGTAACAGCCTCTTCGCGCGCGCGTGAGGTTATGTGCGTGTATATGCAGTTTGCCTGCATCACTTTCAATATTGTTGCGGATTGCTTCCGGCTGTTCAGGCTAGGATATCCACAATAATATGAAAAGTAATGTAGACAAAGCAGTCACGCTATCTCTCTCTATGCGCGCGATATAGAAACTCGTGTCGTAAAAGAAATGTATATCAAACGCGCGTTGTGTATGTGTGTGTGTGTCTGGCTGTTTAGCCTTGATACATACACACACGCATACGCATTAATCGAAAGTCGCGCTCGCGATCGCAGCCTCTTCGCGCTTATGAGGTTATGTTTGTGTGCGTGTATATGCAGTTTGCTTGCATTACTTTCAATATTGTTGTGGATTGCTTCCGGTTGTTCAGCCTAGGATATCCACAACAATATGAAAAGTAATGTCGATAAAAGCAGTCATCGCTCTCTGTACGCGTATTATCGAAACTCGCGCATTCGAAAAATTTTGAGCAAAATCAGTCCTTGTAAGGGCTACCATTTTATGTAACGTCAGAAAAAATATTCTCCTTTGAGTTCTCTCCTCCTCCTCCTCCTATTAATAATATTAGCGGGAAGACAGTGTGCAGTGCCCAAGTGCCAACTCAACTGCCACGCTCACGGCTCAGTGTTTTCTCGCACTCGCCAATGGGTTCGAATAAACGTAGGCAAACACTACCACCTTCAAATGGACTGACTACCATAAACAGTATTACACGAAACACCCTCCTCGATACTACATCAACTCCGACTAGTCAGCAAAACAATAGTGCAAGCAACACAAAAATTAATTCTAAGTATGCGCAACAATCAGGTGCCTGCACGGTCGCAAGGCATTAATACTTCCATCTCTTTTCTTTCCTCAAGTTTCACTACTACTGTGGAGCCGCTTTCGCGTAAACTTGATGACCTGGGTGTATCTGTAAATTGTCTT
>JAPYZO010005384.1:0-10286 GCA_030522905.1 Torymus flavipes | reverse complement strand
ATTTAATGCATTGTATTCTACGGGAAATTTGCTATTAAAAAAGCAAATAAAAAAAAATCGATTTTTTTGACCTCCAACCATGGCTTGTCCCCTTAAGTATGCCGGACCAGCGAACAGGAAAATATTTTCCTCTGCTGGATTACTTTTATACTTTTGTAATGTAAACTATGTATAATGAATACTTTGTAATTTATTGTACTGTACTCTGGTAATAAATAAATAAATTTATTACTAACAATTGCGTTACTTATACGTATACCAACCCTAATTACTATATTCTACATTTTTACTATGTAAAACAACTAAATTATTAAATGATTTAGTTAATTAAAACTTTTACACCTTTTAATTAATAATTTTCATGTTTATTATATTAGAATCCGTTTTTATACTGGTTTATGTAGTGGTTCAACACAAAAATTTATGTAAAAAATTATTATTTATTAAAATATTTAATAATTTGTATTAACCACGCCTTTTTCGACACTTTCATCAAGTAAAAATTAATATTTTAGACAAATATAAGTTTGAAAATAATTAAGTTGTTTATTAATTAAGATTTATGCAAAAATTTGTATTAGTTATTATTAATCACTATTTTTAAATACGTACTGAATATTTGTACCTCATCAACCAATTCTCACTAAGAATTCTTAGAAAGGACAGTCAGAATTCCCGGAGCGAATTGAGAACCGATCAGATAGTGTCCAGTATGCCCTTTTCGAAAGCTAAGGGAGGGTACTATTTGGTGGTATAAATATACCTGATGGGCGACAGTTCGTCAGTCTTTGGTTTGTACCCAAAATAGCCGCTTCTCCCCGGCATTACCATGTTCAGGTTATTTTTTTATTTAAAAAAGTTGACGGTCCGACCCCCAGTGAGCCGCATCTCACCGACGTTAAGAAGTTCGGTTATTTCAATCACGTATATAATCTGTTAGATTTACGTAGACCTTTAAAAATTAAAATATTTTCTGAGTCTGAATTGGTATTTTCTACCATTACCGAAAATAAATTTATATTAAAATTAAAAACAGAGTTTAGTGTCACTTCATTAATTTTATTTCATCTTTCTTTTATTCCATTCATCAGATAGGGGTAAGCAGAGAGTTCTTCTAAGAAGAGTAAGTATTAAGTGTCAAATATTATTAGAAAGTTACCCAGAGAAAATCCCCGTTTGTGAGCTAAATTAAACCGCAAAATTCTGTTTAGTTTCCCTTAACATCAATTTATATTCAGATAAAGTGTATACAACCACCGAAACCTATTTTCCGTAAGAAACGTTGCACTTTACTCTCGAATCAATAATATACCTCTAAAATTTGTGATAAATACATTGGGATTTTCTTGCTAAAGACCAGAAAGAAATTTTTGACCATAGCAACTAAATCACCAATCAATATAACTATATAAAAATACTTTTTATTGCGTTAGAACCGTGAACTCCTCCCTATTTAGTATTAAGTATCAGCTCAATCTCGAGCTATTGGAATGAAATAGGTCTAGCCTCAAAAGTGAGCAAAAGTTCTAGTAAGAACAAATAGTTGTGGGTTATTGTTTCGAAACCCCGACGTTACAAGTAATCCTTTAATTTGTGTGAGCAGTGTAGGTGAAGCCTCAAAGGTGAGAAGAATGTCCCCAATGGTCCTACGTAAGTGAAATTTTATTGATTTCACAACTGCTTCCCATTTGCCTCCCATGTGAGGTGCAGCAGGTGGATTGAATATCCATTGAGTACCATCATTCTCAACTGAGTTGTACAAACTTGAGTTTTCCTGGTGAGCCTGTCTGAAGTGGGTCTTTAGTTTTCCATCTGCTCCAACGAAGTTTTTTCCGCAGTCAGAGTGAAGGTCAGAGGGTCATCCTCTTCTTGAGATGAACCGTCTATAGGCCGTGAGAAATCCATCTGTTGAGTAGTCACTGACCAGTTCAAGATGCATAGCCGATGTTGAGAAGAACACAAAGATACAAATCCAGCATTTGTACGTTTTCGATCCACGACCTTTCCATGAGGTAAAGGTAATTGGCCCGGCGTAATCGATCCCAGTGTGAGTAAAAGGTGATTATGGGGTAACCCTGGCCTTGGGTAATTGCCCCATGATTTGCTGAGCCCGTTGAGCCCGATACCTTGCACAAGTCACACATTTTAATATATATGACTTGACATGAGTGTGTGCCAGGGTGAGTTGAGCGCCACCATGTAGAGTTGAAAGATGAGAGTTCCGAATAATCAGTGAGGTGAATTGATTGCTCCGAGGTAGTGTTGCTGGGTGTTTCGAGTGATAATCAAGTTGATTTTTTTAAGCCGACCTCCTCGAATAATTCCTGAAGAGTCGATGTATGCAGTCAGGCGATTGAGAACATGGTTTTTTGGGACGTGAGAATTCTTCAGCATAGTAAGTTCTGAGTGAAAGTGAACTTGCTGAGTTTCCTTAACCCAGAAGAGTTTCGCCCTGCTTATTAGGTCAGCAATGAGTTTTGATTCATGGTGAATTTTGCCTTTAGCCTTGAATCGATCACATTTGAGCATTACCATCCAGTAATTTTTATAAGTTGAGTGAGTGATGAGTATTGATCGATGATGTTCCATAAGGTGAGTGAGTTTGACCTGGCTGCGGTGAGTGTAACCTTAGCCCTTGCTTCTGGAAGATTATTCTCTTCAATAGAGTTGACTTGAGATGGCCAAGCCGATTCATCCTTGCAGAGCCAACTTGGTCCGTGCCACCATAACTGGTGCTCTCTGAGTTACGATGTGAGTAATCCTCGCGAGGCACAGTCCGCAGGCTTTTCTGCTCCAGGCACATGTCTCCATTGTGCTGTTGGGATGAGTTCTTGAATGAGTGCAACTCTATTTCGAACAAAATCCTTCCATCGTGAAGGATGTGCAAAGGGTATCCAAGTGAGAGCTACCTTTGCATCTGTACAGAGATGAATCTGAGAAATTGGCAATTTTGAGTTATCCAATACGTGTTTTGCCAAATTCGTGAATGATACTGTCGCTCCTAATTCCAATCGTGGGATTGAAAGTCGTTTGAGTGGTGCCACCTTTGTTTTGGAGATGATAAATTCTGAAGTTGAGTGAGGCCTCAGAGTTGTGGTTTTAATCTATAGAACTGTGGCCATCGCCTGTTGTAAAGCATCGAAGTAGCCATGAAGTTCCACACCTGAGTTTGCCTGAACACCTAACCATCTTGGTATGGAGATTGTATCCAGGTTTGTGAGATCTTCTCGAATGTGAAGCCATTTCTTCACAGTTGAGTGTGGCAGTGGTTCGCGCCAAGAGAGCTTGTGAAGCCACAGTTCTTGAAAGAGGATTTTTGATGTTATAATAACTGGTGAGATAATTCCAATGAAATCGTAAAATTCCGATACTTCAGAAAGTATAATCCGTTTAGTGATCATCTCCTGGTTAGGCGGCAGATTCATTTTAAAGGTAAATTTGTGTGAGTCAGCGAGCCATTTCATTCCGAGAATATTTGTAGCGCAATCATCTAGAGTTAAAGCTTCTGCAGCTGGTGGCTCTGAGAGAAATTACTTGAGAAATTCCGATGACTTAGAGTTCGATTTGGCTGATGGAAAACCACCCGCCGTGCATAGCAAGGTTAACTGCTTGGCCTTTTGAATATTCCTTCCTCCAGAGGAAGCTTTGTAATAGTAAAATTTTCGACTTCTTTTTTCTTTTGTAGCAGCTCCATTGAATATGTCATCGACATATCTTCCATAAAGTAGTAAGTCCTTTGCCATTGGATACTTATCTCCTTAATGCAAATGAGTGAGTTGACCCTTGTCATCTACCCACAAAATGCGTTGTAAGTTCCAATCTTCAGGATGAACTTTGATCTGACGATACATTTTGGTGATATCAGTTGAGAATACAAATGGTTGAGTCCGAATCCAAGTGAGAACATCCAGAATGTTAGGTGAAAGGTTAGGTCCAGTGTGCATTGTGTCCTTGAGTGAATTTCCATTTGTGGGGAGTGCTGAACCTTTGAATACTGCTCTGAATTTGGTTCTTAAACTATCTTCCCTCAATACACCATGGTAAGGAAGATAATAAGATGGTTTGGCAGATATTTCCTGTTGAGGGATCTGCACCATGTGGCCTAATTTACAGTATTCTTCCATAAATAGATAATACCTTTTCTTGTAGATGCTGTCTTGATTGCATTTTGTGAGTATTTTTTTAAAGCACGCCTGCGCCTTACCGAATGAGCTTCCCAGAACATCAGCTGATTCAGAGAGAGGTAACCGTATTTGATAGCGTCCATGATTATCTCTAGTATGAGTGTTAGCAAACTGTTGTTCACATAATGCCTCTTCTTTGCTGAGTTTCGTTATGGGCGTTGAAGGTGATTCTTCTTGAACCCAAAACCGCGTGAGTAACCTCTGCAGTTCTTTAGGGTTGACTGCAACCATTGTATGAAGCGATTTTTTGTGTTGAACAGCTGAGTTGTAGGGTCCAATGATTAGCAATCCGAAGACTGATAATTGTGCAACTGGTTCAGTCACACTCCCTTTAAAGATATTAGGCTTGATGAGTTGATTATAATAGTCAGCACCGATGAGAACATCCACAGGTTGAGGTTTCCAAAAGGGATCCAATAGGATTTGCCAAGCATAGTTTCTTCGTATGGTTCCAACTGAAGGCAGCGCTGGTGAGACTTGGCGTAAGATGTGAGCAGTGATCCTAACCTTCGTATGGTTGTAGATCGGCCGTAAGTCTAGTTGAAAGTTTCCGACTGTGTGAGTTGAGTGTGTGCCCCCAATTCCACGAATAGGTAGATATGAGTTGCCGTTTAAGTTTAAGTAGATCAAACGTATTCTTAGAAATGAATGAGACCAGAGCCTGTGTCCATGAGTATTCTGAGTTTATTAGATGTCACCAATGAGTCATACAAAGCCAATGCAGTTGCCAATAAAGTTGAGTGACTAGATGAGTTTATTAGTTGAGTTTGGCCGTGAGGTAAGGTGATTGCGCCGATGTCCTATTATTGAGTAGAGCCCTGTGCCGAGCTGCCTTGTGTTTTGTGTTCTGGGTCGCGTGCTACGTGTATCATGGTATGATGGTCCCCATTGCACGTCTTACACCGGTACTGAGACTTACAATTCTTTGCAGCATGCAAACCCAGACAGTTGTAACAAAGCGCCTTCTCCATTACAAATTTCCTCCGTTGCTGTTCAATGAGGCGTTTGAATTCTGCACATGCTACGAAAATGTGGCTCTCCACAATAGGTGCAAGGATGTTGAGAAATCCGAGTGGAATGGGTGCCCTTTTCCCGCCATGACCGTTAATGCTATTACATTACTTAACAGTACCTCACTAACCTCCCATTTCTAGGTCTAGATGGCGTGTGAAGTACCATTTTGTCACCTTAGATCATTGTGGGATATACGCCGGTAAACAGAATTCCTCATTATCTTGTAATATAAGTGTGAATTGATTAATGTGCGGCTATGTGCCCGTTACAAATTTCAATTATTCTTTAGTTATTCCTTTAGCACTGCAAAACTCGCGTCCCGCTGACCACGTCTTTTTGACCCTTTCACACTTATTCTTTAATACATCTACATCGGCATTTTTTTGTTGACCTTATTATTGAAAACTCTTTTTACATTTCTGTTTCTAACAATTTTTCTTGACTGTTCATGTATATATTTTTCACTTTTTAGTATTGCAAACTGATTCTTTTTCACTTTAAACTTTGTATCTTTCTGATCACGTTTTTTCTTTAATTTTTTAACTTTTATTTCATTGTTAAATTTTAGTACTCGCGTTTCGCTTTTATTAACACTTGTGTTCACGTGGCTTTTTCTAACCTCACCTTATTTGTTTAATTTCCATCCATTATCTCTATAGGACTCGAAAGTCCGTATAGAAGATAATAATAATAATTTTGAACGCTTACCAACCACGCTCGCCCACCATGTTGGATATTTAGAGACAAGAATAAGTTGAGGTTTTATTATTAAGTATGTTTATTAACTAAGTAGAATTAGGTTACATACTAGCACGCGTCCGACTTACATGGCTCTCTCGTGGCGACTAACTATACATGCGCTGTCGGCTCTCGCGATACTCTCTCTTTCTGCTGAGGGCGCGAACCACACTGACTTGTGCCAGTACTGCTCCCAAAATCTTTGGATTTTTTGCATAGTTATTTTTAAGTTTTTATTATAAGTCCTGCATAAACTAGTGCTGAAAGTGGTATGTGTGACATTGGTGTATGTGAAAAAAGTTAGCAAAGTTGTGATAACAGTAAAAGCTGTAAAAGCCGAATTTTCCAACTGCTACCGGTCCGTCGTTGGCGGCCGCTTGACTACATCTCACGCGACACTTTTGTTGTGCCTTAGTTCTGCATCCCTCGTGTAATCCAACAGCGCACATCAAATCCAATCAGTGACATCCAACAACGCACACCATCACCGTCGGCAGTTCAAATCGCAAAATTCGCCAACGGCTGGAACGGACGTCAAAGCTCGCACCTGACACAGCCGAATTATCTAGCATATAAGCTGGTATATCTATAGTGCTCGCACTCCTCGGAATCATAATAAACTGATCAAACAAACATAACAAACGCAAAACTTGATTCCCAAGCCGAATTTTGAAATTTTCGTAAATTCTCTTTCCTATGCCGTATTGCTAGACTAATAGAATGGCACCCAAAGCTAAAATACCAAAACCGTGCTCTATCTGTAAAAAAGTACCAAGATAAGATACTACTCCGATCAACTGTTATGAGTGCACACAGTCTTTCCATGAAATGTGCAGACCGATGAAGAAAGTGCAACTATCTACAGTCAATGGATCTATTACCAAGCAAATATGCACATATGCTGACCAATCGATGAAAACCAGCAACTCACGCGGGAAACTGCCAAGCATTTCTCTGCCCGCCTTGACACCTACGCACCCGGTTGCCGCACAAAAGGCGCCGACCTCTGTAAAGAGGGTTGCAGCCATAAAGGCTTCGCCGAACCAGGAGCACAGTATATCCTTAGCGCGTACTGATGAACAAACTGGAAGCAATATTACCGCAAAGTACAACAACAACAGTACCAACAGCACTAACAACAACACTAGCAACAACGGCAACAACAGCGCTTCAAGAAGCGCTGAAGTCCTTCCAAGGCAGTATTCAAGCACGTGACGATCTTGCAGCTACAGCACCTGCTGTATCTGAGAGAGATATAAATTTGAAAGGGGCAGATATCGGCACTCGAGGGACTGATAACCAAACAAAGTGCGACCATGGACGAATTGCAGTGTAAATGTGACGCGCTACTTGAGGACAAACTCACTCTTAAAAAGGAGCTAAGTAATTTAAATTGAAATAGGGAGAAAATTCAGAGTGCTCACCGCACACTAAATAATAATAATAATAATAATAGTTTTAATATTAATTATATAACGGAACCGTGCAATCCTAGTTTAAGAGCGGAACAGGCAGTCAATAATGGCTCCGAGCCTCTCCCATTTACTGGCTCAGCAACTAATACTTCTGCTTCTCAGGCGAGCGCCGGAGGAGAGAATGGGAGCCTTGACGGCAGTGCTCAGTGCCGCGAAGTTGTTATTAATGGTATTTTGAAGCAAAACTGTGACGCCTCGATGGAAATTGTCAAGGAAATAGCTTTTGCGGCACTGAGCACTGTCCTACCTACAATTCAAAAGTGTAATATAGCTGGTATTCGTGTAGCGCGACCACGGGGCTCAGCTGAAGAGCAGAATGATAAGCTAGGGACGAGCTCGGGGTCTTTTTCAATGAACTGCTACCACACTATAAATTTCAAAACTTTTAAAGTCTGAAGGCCATCGCGCAGGGCCTAGGTTATAAGTATACCTGGCACAGCGGCGGCAGATTTCTAGTCAAGTATAAAAATGGCGAGCGTGCGCATGTCTTCGTTACAGCTGCCGATTTGCAAGCCATTAAACGAGCATATATGTCTGACCCTAACAAAGCTCGGCCTTCTAGTAAAAATTCTAGTTTCACTTTGCAACCCATAGAAGTGCAGGCTAGCAAATCGTCAGCAGCTTCGTGACTAGGTACGGCGACTATCGGGGGGCTGGGGAATGGGAATTCGCTTAAAGCAGGATTCTTAAATATAAACTCGATCAGAGCGCACTTAGGCAAATTTAGACGCTACACCGCGGATAATCCCTCCTATCACTTATTCGCAATAGCTGAATCGACACGAGACCCAAAAGTTGATGACAGTCTTATTAAAGTCGATGGCTATTCCATTCTTCGACAGGACCTAAACGTAAATGGTGGAGGTATAGCCCTGTATGTGCGTACAACTTAAAAGTTACTAGGTTAGCATGCTCGAACACTCTTGGTCAAGGTAGACCACTTATTCCTGAGTACATGTTCTGCAGCATACAGCAGGGTAAATCTCCGCCAATTTTAATAGATATAATACTATGACTGTGTGACTACAGCAAATACGAGTGTGGCGTTGCAGCACGAGTCGAGGTGAGCTAACACGAGCCCAAGGCACGTACGTTTGCAAACCGAAAACGAGCAATAAAAACCGTCAAAAGAGTGTTTTTGGCTAAAAATAGGGTTTTTCACTCTTTTGGCGGTTTTTGAGTTAAAAAATTATGAAAATTAATGTTTTTTGAAAAAAATCAAGATTTTAAATTTTTCAATTGATTCTAACTTTTGAACGATTGAATTTTTTGCTTTATAACCCTGGGGTTGTATTTTGGAACTAATTTGGAATTATGAAAACCCATTTTTAGCCATTTAAAACTTCCACCTGAACAGTTGACATGAAGTTACCAATATATATGCGTCAATCTCGGGAGAGCGAGCGCAAAACATTTTTTTTTCTTGGCTCATTATCCAAATCTCTTCCTGGGCATTCCATGAGTATCCCTGAAGTTTTTCAGATTTTTTGGAGACCCCATCTAGCATTTTTAACTTTTTTGCCTATTTTGTATCTTAAATAACTCTAAAGCGATGAAATTTGTACGAAGACTGATACATATATTATTTCTCGCAAATTTTCCCAATTTTCAGAAAAAATCTAACCTGAGATCATTTGAGAAAATTAAGTGACCATTTATATCATTTTAAGCCTTAAAATTAACTTTTGAAAAGAAGCGATCCGGTTAATCATCATACGAGTGGTCAGAAAAGTAGTGTAAAATATGCCAGAATATAGCTGGATGAGTGTTCCAATGGTTCAAGAAGTTATTCTATTGTAGAAATTCATTTTATTCATAAAAAACAATAAATTAGGTATATTAATGCTTCCCAAGTTGATGCATAATAAATTTAAGTATAACGAGTCACACATATTTTTAGGTATCTGTATAGAAAAACAAGTTTGCATAATGAAAGATCATACATAAAACTACTATAATCAATCACAAAAAGAAGAATTTCAATAAACTTACTCAATTATGATGAAATCTGCAAAACTACTCATGAAAAACTTTTTTTTCTAAAATGGAATACTGCTATGTTCAAAACATTCTTACTTATAATTATATACTATCATAACTTTTTAATAATAAAAAGTATCTGGCTTTCTTTAAAGGATGTTGATAAATATAATATGAAATGAATTTAGTATCTTGTGACTAAATGCAAGCAATATCGAGACATTTTATTTTTCTTGTTTATATCAAATTATGCTCATTATTTCTTGGCTGATTCTAGTTTTGCAGATTTCATCATAACTGTGTAAAAGTTTATCGAAATTCTTTTTTTTGCGATTGATTATTTGATTACTATTGCAGTAAACATTTTGAAATATACACGCGTTGAGAAATTAAATGCAGTTGAAGAAGTTATAATAAAATAAAGTGTTTGCTAATTTAGATGTTGATAATGTGTGACGTACACGACCTGCTGATCAGTGCGTACGCACGCATTTCATTGATAAACCGCTCATTCATAAGAAAGAGCAAAACATAAACAGAGAGTCCAGCAGATGATCGTATGCTAGATTGTAATACTCTTCTCAATCGTCGCCTCGGACGTCACAAGGTAAACACATGTATTGTCATGCGCGAGTGAAAAGAGTAGACAGCAGATCAGTATATAAAGGGCCGCGATTTCTGGTATCGGCACGTACTTATGTCGGAGCCATAGACCCGTATACTCGCCGATAAGCATTGCGCTTAGGTGGTAATACCGGCAATCCTCTTGCGCTCGTTAAATTATAGCTCGTTAAATTATAAGTCGTAAAATTGAATATTGTAATTTATAAGATACCCGTCATCGACCAGCGCCCTACCTTACCGACCTCCTACGGCTAGTTGATTGGCCCTCTGC
>JAPYZO010005383.1:0-12726 GCA_030522905.1 Torymus flavipes | reverse complement strand
TGATAGAACGTTCAAAACCACAGAGCAATGTTCTCTTGATTTTTTGTGATTCTTTGTATTTTATTTTTAATAAGCTTTAAACTGTGTCAATTTCTCGGTTGGTAATGGTAGGACTATGCCACCCCGTTAAGCAGAATATTTTCTTTCTCCTTCTGTAAATGCGTTGGGGCAAAATTATAGAAAAGAATTTAAAGTATACTAAATATACTGCCAAGAAAAAAATAGGAAACACCTCAAATATGATATTGGATTTATGGGGTGCAAAATTGTAAAATGTGTGTTTTAACCAAATTACCTGACATGTCATCTAATTCAGCCAATATTGACAAACATAGAATAAATAAAGTCAAACTATACAAATTAATAAAATTTATGTTCTTAAATATGTATAACATGTATTTAATTATTAACTCCTATGAATAATTCTTAGCATAAAGGATATAAAGAAATTCATTTGTCATTATATTGCATTCTATGAATGATTTTGGAATTCTATATGGGAGTCTCCGTAAGCTAAATGAAAAATTCATTTTGATCAATGAAATTGATTATTGCTAATCATATTTTTAATTTTAAAGTTTATAGACATAAATGACTTCGTGAAAGTAATACGAATTTCACACCTTCTCATATTTATTAGATCAGATTTTCTTCACAGATTGGCCGAATAAGGTGAATTATAATAGACGCAAATGTATTTTGGTTCTACGAAATAAAAAAAAATTATTTTTAATATTACTCCATACTAATTTCAAGGAAAAAGTTTCACCTTTCTGCCCGTATCACTTTAAATTATGTTGTTTAGCTTATATTTCGACTATAAACAAAATACTTGCTTTTTTGACTTTATAAGACGACCGACTCGTTGAAATTCGATAATAGAAATTTGCATAACAATGTAGTGATCATTTTTAAATAATTAAAAACTGTACAAAACGTATATTTTTCGTATTTTGAACCTGGCGACATCGGTTATTTAAGCTTTTGGATAACTGAAGATAGCGAACTAGAAAAATGGCTGAATTAGCGAAGTGACCGAATTACCCCGACTTACCTTATTTGTTTTCTTAACTATTGAAATTGCACATGATAATATGCAAAAAATATTTTCAAAATAGAAATTTATATTCCCTGGGCAGATTATTTATTTGATCTGTATTTACCAGATTATTAACCAAAATTCATAAAACATTATTTTTTTAATTTAATTAAATAAATAGAATTAATTTAATGCTAAAACATGACTAAGACTGACTGCCCATATAGGTAATTTTTTAACTGATTGCCGAAATAATACTTTTTTGCATCAAATCGCCACCGAGTTGTCACCTATCTCAGCGCGCAACTGAGTTGTCACTTTTCTTGGCTCACAGCAAAATGGTCACATTTTTCTTCCCAGCCGACTTGATGTAGTCTATATCAATCCTCTCTTAAAAGAATTATGATGGAAATGTGAAGCTGAAATAAAACGTTTGCGATTGGTTATGTCCATGTAAACAAAGCTTGTGATTGGTTGACGCTCACGTGACTGCAGCGGCTGTTGCGCTTAAGAATTGAGCTGATTGGCTAAAACTAAACTGTGTATAAAACGACCGGTGTCGTAGTCTTCTGGATATAAGACAATGTATCGTGTTTTATGAGAGTATCATATAAGTAATATATATTCTGTTTCATTGTTGTCGAATTCTCTCTTAAAAAAAAGTGACAACCGTTCTAACCTCAAAATTTAATATTCTTAAAAATTATTGCTGACGTTAATATTGTGCGTTAATCAAAATTATTAACTTATTTTTGTATTATACAAATAAATACTATTCTATTCTATTCTATTCTATTCTAAAATGTAAGAAGTTAATTCTTTTCAATTAATGAATTACTGTTTGTGATTATAAATTTAAATATTAAGCTCCTAGCAAGGAGAAATAAAGCGCGCGAAGCGCGCACGATCTTGCTAGTATAATAAAAGAATCATGCGTCTCGTGTCAAAAAATACGGTTCGACACTTGTATGAGAAGTTGATTTTCTCCTCGTGTGACCTTTTCACCCTCGCTTCGCTCGGGCGCTAACAGTCACACGTGAAGAAAAACAAATCGTCGCACTAGTATCGAAATGTACTATTTTCCCTTCTTTTCACTTCGCAATTTCAGATTCCCAACTTTCATGTTTTAAATTTTTTTAAACTTATGACTATGATATGCACTTTTGTTCTATCAATCATATATTTTATTTACATAGACAACTAGACTGGATTCTTCACTCAGGCATGAATGACACGCTTATTGATTTGGATACCAAACAACTGGAAAACAAGCGACTTTGTAGTGATCATTTTACTGCTGACGATTTTATAATTGGTACTGGTATGAGAAGATTAAAAGATATAGCTATACCTATTCAAAAGGCAGTTACTGATTCGGATGATTCCATCGACATTAACGAACATGATGGCTTCAAAATTGATCTTCCTCCTATTACATGTCAAGAAAGATCAGCTATTGATTTTGAAACCCCTTTTTTAACAGAAAGTAGTTGTACCATGCCTCGAAGCTTTAATGCAATTGATTTAGAAACTTCTTGTTTAATAGACTTCATGTTAGCTAGTGTTAACATACCACAAAACTTTGATTCAAAAGAGCCATCTTGTTCAGGAATGCAAAGCAAGTTGAATTTCGATTATGACTCTACCGAAAAATCCACAAATGCTGATATTAAAACTAAAACGTATGAATGAATTATTTTTCTCGACTTGACGCTAGCTATAATGATTATTCAAATAATTAAATAATCTAATTGAACGAATTTATCTTTCTTCTTAGCTCTCGACGAAACACCATTTTTTGTATGCTCGGGACATCCACCAGATCCGGTAGACGAGAGCAAAGAAGAAAGATAAATTCGTTCAATTAGATTATTTAATTATTTGAATAATCATTATAGCTCGCGTCAACTCGAGAAAAGTAATTCATTTAAATAACCATTTTAGCAAAGCGAGAAAACTTTTTATTTCCAATAAAACGTATCAAACTTCACGTAAAAAATTGAAAGATGAAATCGAGATTTTAAAACGGCAGCTAAACCAAAAAGATAAACAATGTAAAAAGACACAACATGTGACTAAACAAGCAAATCTAAGAAGTGTAAAGTAAAAAGAAAAATCTGTTAAACTTTCTAAAGATATTCGAAATAGGGATAAAAAAATTAACAATATTGAGCGTGAACTTGAAAAATCTAAGGAAGGTCTTGAGGAAAAAAAGTTTGCTATGAATTTATTTTATAAGTCTCCAAAAGCTTATTGTTATTTGCGTGACCAAAAGAAGTTTACTTCGCCGTGCATGAGTTTAATAAGGCGATGGATTAACGAACTGGATTTGAGTCCAGGAAATAACACTAAGTTATTGGAATTATTGAAAATAAAATCAAGTACAATGACTCAAAAAGAACGCGAGTGTGTATTAATGTGGGATGAAATGAGCATAAAATAGTGGTTAGATTACAACCCAAAAAATGATTTGATGGAAGGTTATACTGATATGGGAAAGCATGGTTGCAATAAAAATCATGGTAATCATGTTTTAGTTGTTATGAGGTAGACAGAATGATTGGTGACATTTCCTACTATGTTCTCCATAACAGTGTAAATGGAAAGTTATTACATCAAAATCATTTTAGATGTTATAAACTACGTTGAAGACGCCGGTTTTATATTAAAATCAATGGTATGCGATCAATGATCACCAAATCAATCGGCTATAAAAAAACTGGGTATAACAAAATATAAGCAATTTATTGAGTGACCTAATCGTAAAATTTTCTTTAACTTTGATGCTCCCATTTACTTAATGCCTGCGTAACACTTTTTGTACACGTCAATTTGAAATTAACGAGAAATCCGTTTCATAGAACGCGATTCGGGAATTAAAAAATCGTGGAAAAGATCAACCAACTAAATTTGCCCCTAAACTAACAGACAGACATCTCGATCTAAATTCTTTTCAATTAATGAACGTCAGTCTTGCAGCTCAAATTTTTAGTAAAAGTGTTTCTTCAGCTTTACTAGCAGGTGCGGTCGCACCAGAGCAACCTTGAATTCATCCCGATTGTATAGAAACATCAAATGTCATTAAGAAAGTAAATGACCTTTTTGATTGTTTAAATAGTAGAAGTTCTCAAAATGGCAGTCCTTTGCGCCGTCCTTTATCAAAATTAATTCCTCAAGTAGTACAGTATTTGAAAGAGTCCTTGATTTGGATCGAGACGTGGAAATGCGTTGATAAAAACGGTAATCCTCCATCCTTTGACGGTTTTTATTTCACAGTTAATAGTATACTTTTGCAATTGGAAGATATGGCAGCAAATGGTGGAGTGTACTTGTTAACGACACGTTTAAATCAAGATCCGTTAGAAAATTTATTCTCTGTTTTAAGAAGTCGTTCTCGTCACAATCAAAAGCCAACCGCAATGCAAGTAAGGCATAATTTGCAGTATAGTATTACTGCAAATTTAACGTCACCATATAAATTAACAAATTGCGAACCTGATGGAGCAGTAGCGTTACTAGCAATTTGTATGAAAAGTAAAAATGTTGAATTACAAGAATCGTTAGAAAAGGGAACCAATTCTGTGCAGGCGTTTGATGAAAACATTAATGGGGATTGTATTAATAGTAATTTTCTTGCAAAAGACAACATTATCATTGAAGTAAATTCAAGTAGTCCAAATATTGAATTAGCTAACGATGACATTGAAGACACTTGCAGTGAAATATACATAAAAAACACCATTTTAGCACCTGCCTGGCTCCTATATTTTGATTTATAAGTGTGTAATATCACCACTGGTTTGAAGTATCAATTTTTGTATATCATCTCATGTCTGACAGTTTTTCTCTGGATCGCTTTGACCAAATTAAATGAGAGAGTACGGAAAATCTTGTTTATATATATTTACAGAAAATGAACAGAGCAGATTTTGATAATAGACACCCAATTAATTTTTATATGTAGAAATATGTGAAAAAATTCGAAAAATCGTTAAAAATTCATTAAAAAATAATTCAAAGATGTATGTTAATGGTAGAATTCAAATTTTTCAAAAATCTGCTCCGTTCACTTTCTGTAAATATATATAAACAAGATTTTCCCCACTCTCTCATTTATTTTGGTCAAAGCGTTCTAGAGAAAAACTGTCAGACATGAGATGATATACAAAAATTGATACTTCAAACCAGGGGTTATATTACACACTTATAGATCAAAATATAGGAGCCAGGGAGGTGTTTATGTATATTTTTGAGGTATAAAGTTGTTTTTTTATATAGATTTGAAAAAATAATTACCTGACTAATTATACTAAAATCTATTTTTCGAGGCTTTTACTTAGGCTTTAATCGCTTTGAAATTCCTTGCAGAGGTAGATTTTTGATAGTTCTCGGTCGAGTTCTTTGGGCAAAATGATTAGTCCACAAATTTCATAGATATTTGAGGTTAAAATTTTTTGAACCTTTTTATCAAATCGTAATTTCTCGAGAACGGCTCTATGTATCTTAATCGGATGGGTAGCATTCGAAAGACAATTAAAATACCTATATTTTCCAATACAAATCATTTTTCTAACTATCACGGTTCCTTTGTTATTAATAAAACAGTAAAAGCTGAAAAATGAAAAGAAAATGAGTTTTGTAAGTCCAACGATTACGCACTGAAAAAAATCGCCAGAGAAATCTATATAAACTGGTGTAGGAAAATGTACTGAACCCCAACTTCAGTAAAATTTCTTGAAGTCGTCTAGATCGATTTATTTGATTTTTTATGAAGATTCTCCTTACATTATACATCAGTAAAATAAACTTAACTACTTCGGGTATTTTCACTGTCTTTTTATCTACAATATTTTTGTGTTATTTAATTAATTATAAATTTAGTAAGTGTAAAAAGAAAGCCGAGTTGATAAATGAAAAGTGCGTTTGGAGTCAATTAACCTCTATAACGTGTTGGAAATCATCGAATACGCGGTCTAGGTGTTTGGGGTGGTCGATGACGGAGTCTAGGTGATGCGCTCCTTAGTTTTTTGCATTTAGATCTCAGGGCGCAACTGATACGTAGTCCAGATGTTCGGGCTAGCCGATGACGGAGTCTAAATGATGCGCACCGTAGTTTTTTGCACTTAGATCTCAGGGCGCAACTAATACGTAGGTTCAGGTGTTCGGAATAGCCGATAATGGAGTCTAGGTCCTGCGCTCCGTAGTTTTTTGCGTCGAGGTGTCGAAATGCACTCCTCCCGTGGTCTAGATGTTCGGGGTAGCCGGAGACGGAGTCTGGGTGATGCGCATCGTAGTTTTGATCGGTCACTACATTTTCTTCGCGTTCCAACCCCTAGAAGCACAAAACTACGGAGCGCACCATCTAGACTCCATCATCGGCCACCCCGAAGACCTAGACCACGCATCAGTTGCGTTCTGAGATCTAAACGCAAAAAACTACGGAACACACGACCTAGACTCCGTCATCGGCCACCCCAAAGATCTAGACCACGCACCAGTAGCGCCCTGAGATCTAAACGCAAAAAACTACGGAGCGCATCGCCTAGACTCCATCATTGGCCACCCCGAAGACCTAGACCATGCAAGGAACGCATTCCGACACCTAGACACAAAAAACTACGAATCGCTACACCTAGATATCATCATCGGCTACCTCAAATACCTGGCGTACGCATCAATTGTTATAGTTATACTTATTAAAACGTAATTTGAAATAAAGAATAATAATAATTTCCCCTTTATAACCACATCAATTTATTTTTAATCCATCCTCAATATGCCATAAACATTATTAAATGTATATACTTCATCGGATATTTTATACGTTCTTATAACGATAATTATTTACTTATACCTTTAAGTAAACTTTATTCAGTTACTTATAGATAAATTACTTAACAGTGTGTATTGAAGTATTGAGGAAACGTTAGCAAATCAGTTCAGCAAATTTTGCTCAAGTGCTTAAATAAATTCTCTTCAACTCATCTTACTCGAGTTTTTCAGCAAAATTTACTTCAGTGTACAGGACATTTTACTGGCGATTTTTTTCCGTGCGGTAGTAAACCGCTGCCAATTCATTGGCCCGTGGCTTCCTCAACCTTAATTTGCTAATTCCCTTAATTAATTCTATAATTAATTCTCTTTCGAATTCCACCCATCCGATTCAGATACAAAGAGCAGTTCTCGAGAAATTACAATTTGAAAAAAAGGCTAAAAAAATATTAACCTCAAATATCTCTGAAATTTATGAACCAATCATTTTGATCGAAGAACTAAGCCGAGAGCTATCCAAAATCTAAGTCCACTATGAAATTTGAAGCGGTTAAGACAAGTTTACTGCCATAATAGTTGGAGATACAAAACTCATTTTTTTCATTTTCCAGGTTTTACTATTTTGTTAATAACAAAAGAATCGTGATAAGTAGAAAAATAATTTTTTTGAAAAATATAGGTTTTTTAATTCTCTTTCGAATGCAATCCATCCGATTCAGATACATGAAGCCGTTCTTGTAAAATTATGATTTGAAAAAAAGGTTTAAAAAATTTTAACCTAAAATATCTCTGAAATTTATTGACCTATCATTTTGCCCAAAAAACTCGACCGAGAACTATCAAAAATCTACCTCTACAAGAAATTTTGAATCGATTAAGTCAATTTTACTCCCGTAATCGTTGGACATACAAAACTCATTTTTTCATTTTTCAATTTTTTTCTCAAAAACTAAACATCAGAATAAAATTAAATTTTTACATATTAAATCTATTTATATTTTGCATTATTATGATTTTTCTTCAAAAAATTGGCCGTCTTTTTTAGGAGTTATAATAGCTTTTTTTTTAAAAAAAACACGTTTTTATTAAAAACAAAAGAACCGTGATAGCTAGACTATTTTTTTATTTGTAAAATTTAGGTATTTTAATTCTCTTACGAGTGCTGCCTATCCGATTAAAATATCTCAATCTTATCAATAAAAAAAAAAACGAAAAAATGAGACCTGTCCGGTTAAAATCGACCGTGTAGAAGCTGAGATCCAGGTGTATACACACACACATCCACGCAGATATTTTTCAAAAACTATGTATTTTGATTCCTAACACCTCGGAAAACAATTATAACATGTTTTTAGAACAACTCAAAAAATTACTATCACAAAGCTACTATCTAGGAGGAAGCAAAATGGTTTTAATCGCATCAAAATTCATTGCGGAGGTAGATTTTGGATAGCTCTCGGCTTAGTTCTTTGGGCAAAATGATTGGTTCATAAATTTCAGAGATATTTGAGATTAAATTTTTTTTATCCTTTTTTTCCAAATCGTAATTTCTCGTGAACGGCGTTATGTACCTTAATCGGACAAGTAGCATTCAAGATAGAATTAACATAACCATATTTTCTAAAAAAGAATTTCTAGCTATCACGGTTTTTTTGTTATTAACAAAAACGTAAAAATTGAAAAATGAAATAATTGTGTTTTGCATGTTTAACGATTACGGGAGCGCTTTGAAATTCCTTGTAGAGGTAGATTATGAATAGCTATCGGCCGAGTTCTTTGGGCAAAATGATTGATCCACAAATTTTATAGATATTTGAGGTTAAAATTTTTGTAACCTTTTTTTTTAAATGGTAATTTCTCGAGAACGGCTCTGTGTATGTGAATCAGATGGGTCGCATTCGAAAGAAAATTAACTATAGAATTAATTAAAGGAATCAGCAAATTAAGGTTGAGGAAGCAACGGGCCAATGAATTTGCAGCGGTTTTTTTAAAGCGTATAAAGTATTTAATGTAAATAATGAACTTGGAAATCTTTGTGTTCCTTCTGACGATTTACAGAATTATTATAACAGCTATTGAAACTTTTGATGCTTTATTTTCTGAAGTAAGTTACAACATAGTAGTTACTAAAGTTTTAATTGATAAAATCACATTTATCTATAATCTAAAGTTCTCGAATATCATGGACAGTTTTGGATTACTAACGAACCTTTTAAATCGCATCGTGAGGCTGCAATCGCGTTTTTTGTTAGAGTTTATATTTTTATTAAAGTAAAATGGATAAATCATGATTTGCGGGACGCTAAAATTTCAAGGAAAAGACATTTTGCTGGTAACAAGCCTAATGCTAAATTGCAGAAATTGAGTCATGAATAAAATGAACTTGTTAAATTAAAATAATGTATTTATTACTTACCGTTAAAGCGAAACACAATACTTTTTTTACAAAAAGGAAATATAAATCTTTTTTTCATGATCAAATTTCAGCAAGATATTACGCTTATTGTGTTGCCTGTTGCTAATAAATAAATATATGTATATATTGTTACAGAACATAATTTATGTGATACCATAAAAGGTGATATTTATTGACTATTTATTAAAGCAAAGCATGATTTCTAATTATAATTTTTATGATTATTTTAAATTTAAGTCAAATACCATAGTATTAATAACTATAGTTATTAATTTTTAATTTCATTTTACTTCATAGAAATTTTGCACTTTTTTCATTCCTGCATCATTAATTATTTATAGATCCTAGATCTTCATATAAAAAAAACTTGTGTTTTTGATACTAGTATATTGAATCGTATAAAAATTTTGATTGCCAATTCGGTAATTGTAATTTCCAATTATTAATTAATGTTCATTCCGTAAAATTATTTAAGTAGAATTATCAATAATATAATGTCATTTTTTATGCATTTTGAATCCTTTTCAATATTCATGTTGCATGTGTATATTTGATTTATTTATTTATTTATTAAACCAGAGTTTACTGTATTAATTTCCAAAAAAACATTTATATAAAACTATTCTGTAGTTCATTGGTTGTGGGCGTCATCATACATATCATTATCGTCTTTTAACTGATTATAAGTCATATTTTGTTTTATAAATAATTGAGATTATAATATTTTGTCCGGATAATCTGAAAGTATGTAGTTTTATTAAGTATCATTCACGATAATAGAGTTAAACTTCAAATTAATAACAATTAGTTGTAGTAACGTGCATGAAGTGTATAATTTTGTTTTATCTTTTGCAATAAATTGTAGTGAACGGTTTCGCGTGATAAATAACATTTGCATTTGTTTCTGTAGTTCATTTAAATGAAAAAATCAGATTAAAGACAAAAGATTTTAATTTTTAGTGCATGTTTGTAATATTTAATAGTACATTATGTAACAAGGGAGAAAAGTTGCTCTTGATTCCCGCGGGTGGGTTCCGCAAGTGATCATCCGAGGGAATCATCGACTTTTCTCCCGAGTTACATATAGTACTTTATTTCAATCTCAACTGTGGCTACTTTTAATATTAAGTGTATTATTTATTGATATTTGGCTTTTTATATGTAATTTACTTAATTTTGGCAAAAGCGGGAAATTAAGTTGTCCCGCAAAAAGCGGGAAATATGACCATATTTCCCGCTTGTGGGAAAAAGGAGGGAAATATGGCCATTTTGCATATTATCTGTATGTTTAAAATAATTAATGCAATTGAATTACTGAAACAACGTGTAATATATGAAAAATATTTATGCAAACACGTATTAACTGAGAGCAGAATATATTAATGAACATTCCATGAATTTAAGTTTTTACATTTTTTGACATTCAGAAAATTTACCATTTAGCTATTGAAAGAAACGCCCGTACAATCTATGTTAATTTAATATGTATTGAAACACATATAAATAAGAAAGTGCTTGATAAGGTTCCATATCTTTAGCCCGAATAGTCGTTAGATTCATTTAAAAAAAAAAAAAAAAAAAAAAAACAATTATTGCATGCCATATTGCAAATTATCATGCAGTCGTGCTTTCGGACGCCTGCGCCCAGATCACCGTAAACGGCGCGGGCCGCGATTCAAAAAAAAGCACACAAAGTTAATGCTAGCGCCACCACTCGGTCAAGGTGGAACTAATTTTTTTTGTCCTCGCGCCTCATCTGAAGTATGCTTCTATATGCGTCTATATTCGTTGGTGATACTTCTTTCTCCGACGTGTCGTACCCTCTCTATCTCATTCGTTGGTGGGACTGACTTTTGTGTGTCCTGATCTCTCATTACTTATACCCGTCTCCATTCTTCTTGAGTGGGGATAGACATACGGTTACCGACCCGGTTGAATAAATAAATACATAAAACTGGAAAATGGTGGGAAGTTTTGTTTGATACATGGCTTGGCTTGGCTTGACTAGACGTGCTTAGTTAGCTGCACCAGTTTTTGTACTAGGGATGTTATGCGTATACCACACTATGTAGAGCTATAAAGTCTCCTTGTATAAAAAGTAGTACACTTGATTTTACAAAAGCTTAACGCGCGGAACGGCACAAGAACCACAACCGAAGCTTATTTAATTGGCTCTTGCTAAACGTACGTCAGATGTAAATTACATTGATTCAGAGAATAAGTTTCAAAACACGTCGCTGTGATGTTTGTTTTGCTTTGACATCTGACTAGAGAAATTGTATTTCGTTATATATGTATATACTTTGTATACATAAATCTGACGTACAAATAGCAGAAGCGTATTTAATTCGATTATTTTGTTAAACTAGAGTTCGACACACGCGCTTCGCGCGCTGATGTTTTTATTTTGCTATACTAATTTGCTAATAATACTATCACAATGATCATGTGTTTATGCGAATCCCCTTATAAAATAATGATGATGGGCTGTTAAGGTGAAGCATGATAAAACTGTTTGTGATTAGTTGTCTCGACAAAAAGCGCGAAATTTGAAATTGATTGCAAAGCGGTCCCAAAGCGCGCGCAGCGCACTTGAACCGGCTAAGTAGTACATATTATATACTAAAAGAAATAATAAAATTTGATAATAAGTGCGCTGGTTGTTTGAATTTAGAAATACAATATACGTATAATATATTATATATGATTCATCAAGTTCAATTATATGTATCTTATTTTTATCTATTTTATGTACATACATATCTACTAAGGCATGTGTAGACAATGTGAGAGGTTCATCAAGTTCATAATGGCTCTATCTTTTTCTTATTTTTTGGCATGTTAATTAATCACTATCAATATTTATAAATATATAATAAATATAGTCAAAATTATAAAGAGCAAAAAGATAAAGTAGGAGGAAATCAAATTCAATATTAATACATAAACTGATAAGAATTTTTCCATCGGTCTTACAGTCTTAAAAATTAAAACTGATAAGAATTTTTCCATCGGTCTTACAGTCTTAAAAATTAAATTACTTAATATTAATGGCAGTCAGATTGCCCTTGTTTATAATCACCCCCGTTTAATTATCAATATTAATACATTTATCAAATTTACATCATACAAATATTTTACTTGAATTACAAATATAATCCTTTATTCTCAATTTTATTACAATAATAAAAAATACAATTTCCTTATTATTTTTATAATATAATAATTAACATATACAATCCTATCAAAACTAAATTAAATTTACTTACCCGAATGGAAAAAATAAACGGTACTACAATGTAAATTATCGTATGTTTCAGCCCATTCTTGTACGCGTCACTATGTTTCTGTACCTTTCTGTACGATTCGATACGTTTCCGTACAATTGCATTAAGATTCTGACCTTTTATACGAAAACCTACCAAAACGTACCAAATCGTATCGAATCGTACGTAAACTTGCGGAAACGTACGGTGGCGTACAGTAACATATATGTACG
>JAPYZO010005382.1:0-11948 GCA_030522905.1 Torymus flavipes | reverse complement strand
ACCTGTTAAAATACAAGATATTAGATTATTTGTGCAGATCAACTTTTCAGTGCTTATAAAAAAGTTTTCAAATAAACAAAAAAGGCGTAACGTAAATGTTAATATTTTCCATTTTAGGATGGTACAGAGGTTTCTCTATAAAGAATCGCGCCGTCAAAGGAATATTTCCAGCCTCTTACGTATATCTAAAATCATGCAAAATCGAGAACGAGGGGCTGTTCGAATCGGTCATTCCCCTGGAGGATCCTGTCGTTCGAGAAGTCACGTTAGTTCTACGAGAATGGGGCGGCATTTGGAAAAGACTCTACGTGGTTTGTATATTATGAATATCTTATGCTGAAAAACGTTATTTTTCAAAGGAAATGGTTTTTCTATATCAGATTATACTTTTGTTTTGAGTAAATAGATATTGTACAATATTAGAGACGAAATTTATTATGAAAAATTTTACTACGAAATTAATTTTTCATTAGAAAAGTAACGTGGGCGGAACCGAACAATGCCCCGCTTAAAATATCCAAGTACAAAATTGCTGTACAGATTATATGAGTATGAAGTTTTGACGCACGGAGCTTAACTCCTTCCAACCGCAAGTACGCGGTTTTGACACTACAAGAGAAAAAGGAAATGTCGCAACGTGGTCTTAAAGCATGAAATCCATTAAGTGCTTCGCAAATGCGGACAGTTTAATGTTGGATAGATTATTACGGCATTATCATAACAATCATATAATTCGTTTCTTAAATTCATTTCGCAAAACTATTCTAATAATTTAAATTTCAAAAGCCATAACAGTAATATATATATACAGTTTTGTATATTGTTGCTCTAAATAACGTAAAACATATAGTATCAATAATTACTACTTAAAAAGATCATCCGTTATCCACGAATAAAAACTAAAAGCAAAGCTCCTGAACTTGCAAGAGCCATGAATAAACATAAGTGCAATTATCTTTCTTTCGCGATCTCTAGGACCGGGAGATGTACAAGTTCAACACGCTGCGGAAGGTGATGTGCGAGCTGCTCGAGTGGCGGCGGCAACTTCTCGCCGGCACCCTCACCACCGACCAGACGCGCGAGCTCAAGCTGCAGATCATCAACAAGGTCGACTGGGGAAATCGGTGAGTAAAGCAATGATATATACATAAAATAGCTGCGCATGAGCGCTTCTAACTTATATGAGTGATGAATTTTTGCGACAATGCTGGATGTTTGATGACGCGAGGTGTCGTTGTATCTTGTCGAGGATGATGAACTTGAGCCTCGATGGCGATGGATACTTCTTTAGTATATACATTGATAGCTGTCGAGGAAATCTCAATCTCATTTGGTAGATTTTATGCGGTGATATATTGGTTTGCAGAATGCCGATGAGTCATGTCAATTTTTAAAAATCGTGACTCATGGTAATTTAACAAAATGTGCAGGTGCTGTTGAGGTTTAGTTGAATGAGTTTTCCGATAAATAATTATGTAATTATGATTACTAAATTGTTGGTATAAACGATGACTTAATCACAGAGTTTAAAAGATATATGGCTAATTTATTATTAAGCGACTGAATGAACAAAATAACTAGTTTTTGAAATTGATACGTACAAAGTTATTTTCTTTCCATAGTAACAAATGGCTTTGAAAGAAAGGTTCTGAAAAATTAATTTAGTACAAAACCCTTATTAGTTTGATATTTTTAAGTTAAAAATTTCATGAGTGATGATACTATTTGACATGGTAAGTATCGATTGCATTTAATGTTAAGGTATCGATGAAAAATGTTTTGTATATTTGACGCTATTATTACATTGGAAACAATGAAATGAACCACATGTTTTTGAATAATTAGCTTTATTTACTAATATAAATTCACAATTGCTTTTCTTTCATTTGACGGCGTTGCACAAATTGGCAGTCTTCCTCTCACTTTGCATCGCGGCGTAAATTATGTATAATAACGATTGAGCATGCAACTTTCTTTTAGATTCATAAAAATTTCTTAATATCTAAGTGTTTTTATAACCCTACGAGAGGCACATTGTGGATATTACAAGATAACTACGCCCTTGCCAGTTTTTAAAACTCTCGGAATCCTCATCGTTACTCTGCTTCCTTTCATCACTCGTCTCTATATCCTCGCAAGGCTATTTATTAACATATCACTCAGAGAACAGGACTATATCATATATGCATAAACTATATTTATAATATATATAATCGAGCTCTATGAACTACGTAAGTAGCGGAATTATTTTTTTCTTTTTTCTTTATTGATACATTGCTATAATGCGAATCTATATTTTCTCCGATCTCGTCGCAATCAAGAACACGGAATATTTATTGCTTTTTTCAAAGTGAGAAGAAATAGTTACATCTGTTCTGATCCATATATGGAATTCTCGTTAAAACGTTCACAGAATGAACTGGAAAAAAAACTTGTGCACCAAGACAGCCATAACTATTCTTTTTCGATGATTTTATTTGTAATACTTTGTACAGAATTTAGAAGAATTTACAAGCCTTTGCTCGTTCATTTTCTTTTCTCTATTGCATAGTAAAATACTAATAAAAGATTTTCTAAAAAAAAAAAAAAAAAATGGCTTTTGATTATAAAAGGCACGTATGCGCGACGTTAATCTTAATGAGAGGTGAAAAAGTGTGACGTATGACGGTTTTTTCCTCTACACCGTAATCGTAAAGATTTGCGAAATGCGGAATAGGTATAGAGAAAAAGTCCGTGTTGGACGGAGATGCGCGCGCGCGGGAAATTCGAAAAAAACTACTACCACTGGCTCGTTTTTTCGCTGGGGATTTATGAATCGTCGAAATGATGGAATGGGACAAAAAGCGACACGAAGAATGATTGTGTAACTACGAGCGCAATGGCAATTACAAACACTGTTCGTAAAAGAGGTGTGTTTGTTGCAAGAGATTTTACAAAACTCCATGCGATTTGTAAATTCAAACATATGTAGAGGGAGTATCGTTTTTTCAATGGCATTTTTGTGTTATTTATAACTTGTGACGATTAGAACTGTTATCGCAACCAGACGTTATTTACAAACTTTCTTTTTTATTTTTAGCTTTTTTTTTGTTGTAAATGAAAATTTCTCATAATGAAAATTTATAAAATCTTTATTATTTAATCAAGTATATTACAAGATTGTTTTCATAAGGTTTTATCATATCTATCAACGATATAAAAATAGTAAAATATGTTCTTAGTGATCGTTGTAATTGCTCTTTTAACAAGCTCTAATAGTTATAATCTTAATATAAAGTTTGATTTTTTTCATTACTATTAATGAAATCTTAAATTTACAATTGCAATCATTTGATCTAACTACCTAAATAACAAAAACGATACTCGATGGTTTTTTGCGGTCACGTATACATTATTAAATTAAATGCCTCGATTTTGATGAATGTGAAATAAAAAAAAACTATATATGCAAAATAATGATAAAAAAGTTTGGATTTGCTAAGACACATTTTCAGCTATATCAAAAGACTTGCGAGGCCTCGCATACAAGAAATTCGCCGAGTTCGAATACTAATGACAAAATGAGCAAGGCAGTATGTCAATCAAACGTCCAAAAAGCACTCATTCGTTATTGACAACTGTCAAATTGCACGCAAAAGTATAGTACTACTTTTCAATTCTGCTATTCAATTATACTAAATACAAAAATTTCTCAATACAAAGAGTCTCTCTATTGCCAAATACGAAATTCGTATATAGTAAGTAAAAATAATTGGTTTAAATTTTTTCAATATTTTTATTACATTGAGCTATGAAACTTTTGGCACTAACAATCGAGTTTCTGATCGAACTTATCGAAACAGCAAATTTGTCTACATTATATAAACTGTCAACATTCCTCTAACATTATCTTAACCTATCAAATGCGTCTATCCATTTCAATCGGCGCAATCATCAACTGGCCCGACACACACGGCACACACTTCTCCCCCAGGCTCAATCGACATACTGCCCCAAAAATCAAGAGAAAAAAAATAATAATATAATATTATAATAGTAACGTTACATTATGCGAAGATCGCGCGCGCACGCGCGCGTCTATATAGCTTCTTCACAAAACCGCGTGGTCGTCAAGTATTATATATCTATATATATACGCATTGCGGGAGAGCGCGCGAGAAGACTCAATCTTTCTCTTTCTATATATGTGCCTCGAAGCGAAGACCGCTCTTGTCACACCTGTGTGTAGTAGCACGCGCGCGCACACTCACAGCCCGTCGCTTCGAAGCAGCCCAACAGCTACACACGCTCCCGTCGCACACATATAGACACATATAGTCGTCGCACTGGCTCCGTCTTCTTCTTCGTCGTATTCTTCGTACTCACGCGGTCGTCCGCTTCTTTGCGTCCTCGGAGCGAGAAAGAGCCACTAGTGATCTCGTTTCTCGATGCGAGAGAGTTGTGTCCCGCGCGGTTTATCACATGTTTTGCTGAAGGGAATTGTCAAAGTGGTGTGTGCGCCCCTCTAGCGCCCCGTATTAGATCTCCGTGTCCTTGTGGAACTTCTCGATCTCGGGGTAGATGGGCGACATCTCAAGCGTGCTAGGCGCCGAGGGCATCGAGGCCGGCGAGGCGCCGCTGCTCGAGCCCAGATGCAGACGACGGCAGAGCTCGTCCAGGAGCTCGTTGAACACCATCATGTTCATGTTCTGGCCCAGCAGGTGCAACAGCAGGAAGTCACCGACCTGAAGAAATTGAGAAAATTTTACTATATGTTTATTTATTGTATTTCGCATTATTTCTAATCATTTATTAAGGAATGTCAAACAACTAGGTACTTTTCTCATTTTAAGTAAATTTAGTCTTCGTTTAAGTATGTCAGCCTATTCTGAATGTAAAATTAAATTATTCATAATGCTCCTTCAACTTTTGGAGGTCATTACACATTCAAATTCTAAGTGCTTAATGCACTGAAGTCACTTTGACTTCAAATTCGTAAGCTCTCCGGGCAAAATTTTCTTTCAAAAGAGTAACGTAAATCTATTCGGCTCCTCTTCGGAACTTATAAACCCAGAAATGAATGTTATAAAACATTTTATAGCACCGCGACTGTTTTATAGACTATCGTAATGCCACCGTAAATAAAAGTTCGTGTTTGTTGAATTCAGTTTCTTTTCGCAAAATATTATACGAAGAGAAAAAAAAGTCAACATTTGTTAAGATTGTTTATAGATACACAGTGATGCAACCAAACTTTCTTTCGCAACTTGTGTTTTACAAGAATTCCCTTTTAAAGCTACACGATTTTTGCAAAAAAAGTTGACAGCAGCAGATAATTACCTGAGTCTTTCTGATCAGTGCGTTGACTCCAGCGGCGGTACCGAACTTGAATCGCTTCTTGAGGATGGTCTCGCGGGTGCTGGGCAGCAGGACGACAGCCATGCTGTAGAGCAGCGCGAGGCCGGACATGACCGCGAGCAGGATGAACCAGAACCAGAGGAAGATGAAGATCTTCTCGTTGAGGATGTTCAGTGCGAGGATGCAGAGAGCGTCGTGCTTCTGGATCGTGCCGGAAGCTCCGAATTTGTGGAATGTACACTTGGTGACGCGTGGGAAGATCTCGATCATAGGATCATTGCGCTGCTCTTGGTTCATGTTGCTGAACTTGATGACTTCCGAGCCGTAGGTAAGGAAGGCTCCGCCCAGGAACGCGTCCAGGAAGAACATGTTGCCCACCTGAAAATGTGTCATGATTAGTTGAGAACAATGAAATATGGGTTTCCTTTTTTTTTGTGGGACGGAGGAAGCATTTTTCTCTCTCCACGTAACCATTGTGGAAAGTTGAGATTGATGTCTGCGGAGAAACCGCTGAAAGTTTAATCACAGAGTAGGTGGCAGGAAATTGAAAAAGTTTTTATTCCTATGTTCTAGGATTTTTTTTCTTTTTGTTTCAAACTTTTGCTTTCCAAAGCTGGACATTTTCGCTTCGCAAGCACAGTTTTTGAAATTGCATTCATGGCTCTCATATATCTTTTTCGTATTTAAATGTCATAACGATTCAAGAGAATATTTTTGCACCACGTGAAAGATTTTAATTTTACAACAGTTAAATGGAAACATTAAAAAGAAAAAAATATTTTTAAGAACGAGGTCGATCATTTAGTAAGCCCCATTGTGCCCGGTAATTGGAGCGCCGGTGCATTGAAGTATAATAACCGGTCGCTCATACACGACAAACCCGCAATTACCGGTGCCCCTATAACCGAACAGGTGATGTTACAAACTTCGTACTCTCTCTCACTTTTACAAATCGAAAACTGATAAATTCCCCGGCGACTATACTTACGACGTTGATGAAGTTGAGCGCCTCGCAGAAGAAGTATCCGGCGGCGTAGCTATTGTGCAGATGCATGGTGTCGCAGATATATTGAACGAGTCGCTGCATTCTCGCCTCTCGCTCGATCTTGTTCTCGATGAGGGCACCGCGCATTCCCTCGGATATGGCGCGCACCTTGCCTTCCTCCCACTGCTTCCACATCCAGTGGGGCGTGTAGAAGAGGACGCCCTGGAAGAAGAGCACGAACGGCACCCACTGGTAGTAGGCGTGGTACCTCTTGTCCGCGTAGTCGCCGCCGAGGCCAGGATGTGCCACGTGCGTGCCCACGGGTTTGAGGCTGTTGGCCGGCAGGGTGAACGTGTACGTGATCCAGCAGTAGGTGTTGAGCACGTGGCCCGGCACCGCGCCGTCCGAGATGCAGTTTATCGGATCACCTGCGTGCCAAGAAATAAGGAGGTTAATCAATGGCTCAATTGCTCATCATTTGTATGTACTGAATTACTCAATTGTCTGAGGGATCGGTTCGTCTGTCCGTCCTTTGTCGTACGTATGATATTCGAACTCGGAGATAATGCTGCGGTTTTATAATGACACGCGCGCGCGTGTACACTGCCACTGATATCTGTGCACGCGCGCGTGGATATATATTTTTAGCGAGTCCCTTTGCGATGCACAGCGAAATACGATCGACACGCGATAAAAGTGCGCGAGAATAGAGCAGTAGCGATTAACCGATCAGCTTTTACCATTCCGGGAAGCAAAAAGGATATATATATATATCGCGCGGCGCGAAATTTCAGACAAGATCTAACAAAACGCGTTGGGCGAATGATAAAAGAGGAAGCGCGAAGTTTATCTGATAGACGTAAAACGAGGGGGATCCCCGGACAAATATACTCGCCGAGTGTATATGTATAACGAAAGCAGATTTTCAGAGCGATTTGCATTTTATTGCAGTTCCCGCGTACTAATGGCTTATCTAGGTGTTCGCGCATGCAGTTGCGATTTCTCACCGCAGTCGATGAAATGTTTCTAATGGGTGTTGTGTTATAATTGTATCGTTTCACGCGAGCAAAGTAATATTTTACGTTTATTTCATTTTGTAATAAGAAGATGGAAATTTCACAATGCTTTCTGTTGCATTTATCTATCCATGGGACTAATAAATTAATCAACGTTATATAGCTACACGTTAATTAGTTTTGAAGGCAACAAAGGCGCGAACAAATAATAATATGAAGCTTTATAAATTCGTTCAAACGTTTTAATTTGTTTGTTGAATATAAGCTTACGTAATTTATTTCGAGAGCGCGCGATACAAGTTCCAGTTCTCACGATATATTGATTATTCAATCCATCGAAAGGAGAGTCAGACCAATAACTGCGATGATATATCGAGACGGAAATATAATAATTGCTTCAATAGAGTTCAACAGTCTCTCGTTGTGCACCGAAACAGACACGAGCTTTTGTTATACTAACTTTACCCAGTGCGTCTCACGAGAAAATTTACAGCGCGTTAAATTAGAAAAGTTTATTTTCGACTTTACTGTATATTCTTGAAGAACAAAAACGATATATATCGAGCGCGCCAAACCGCCATGGGAATTCCGTGGAGCGAACCAGGGAGGCGGTCTTTTCAGCTCGCTCGAGGAGAAAGGCGAAAAAAATAGCTGTATACAGGCGTGTAGCAGCACACATACACACACTTACCTATTAGATTGTTCGCCGTAAGTATGATGCAAGAGGCGAAGAGAATAGCCGAGGTGATTCTATAGTGCGCCCTGAAGATCATATTATCAATTATGGCCTTGTCGATTAAATATCGTACTTTCACGAAGCCGGCGACCGCCGACACCAGTCCGAACACCACCATCTTTCACGGTTCTCTAGTCTGAAACAAAATAAAAAGCAATCGTTAATTTTTATTGTTTATATTTAATAATTAAGTAAATGTTTATAGTTGAAATGATATAATTGAGAGAGCGGTGGGTATGATTTATGAAAAGGCGGCGAGAGTGTCCGATCGGATCGGTTCGAGAAATAGGCCGCGGAGATCGTTGATAATAATCGGCGAGTTAAGAGCGAGAAGGGGGGAAAAAATGCGCATTCCGTGTAATGGTTACTTCGACGAGTAAGAATTTCCCATTTATTACACGCTCGGCTGGCGTTGCCATTGCGAAAATAATGCGAGAGGCTGGTATCAATTTATTGTAATTTTATATATCGATTTTTACAATCTATCTGGAATAACGGCTCGCGATCGTAATTTTATAATGTGCACTTTGGCGTCGTGTTCGTTCGGTAACTGGTTATTAACATAACTTTAAACGTTATATATTGGATAAATGGTAATAAAGATAATTTGCTTGAAAATTCAACTTTGTTAGGAACAATTTTTAAAACTTTTACATAAAATACGGAGCGACTCGTGAGAAGAGGTGTCAAAAACTATTTCAGATTTTCCGTGACGGAGATAAATCTTCGTGAAATAATGGTGAGCTGTAATCCACGCTGCACGTCGTCGCATTAGCGCGTGGAATGTAATCCCCCGTCTTCGCTGGAGGATTAACTTCAGCTCTCATTAATTTTCTTTTTTGAAAATAAAAAGTATATAAACTGTCAGAGTTAAGCTATAGGTTACGGAAGTGTAATCCTACCATGTAACACGATGCATAATTAAATGATATTTCAAATCTTTCTTCGAGTGTCGTAAAGAAATCCGAGTAACGGTTTACAACACTTTATAAGCAAACGAAAACTTTTGAATTCTAATAAGATGATGTTTCCAATTAGAAATAAATCTTTCACTTCTTTACTTTACGTACAATTTTTTTTATATTTATGCGCTTGATGTTTAATTTTAATCATCATAACTCTACGGAACGTTTTACTACTACGTTCAAAGTCTAGAACAAAGTGTGTTAATGCTCGCTTTTTGAAAAACCGCAAGTAACAATAACTTTTTTTATACTTCGCGTCATGATTCACTACGCTTCAACAAGTTTTACGAGCCTCGCAGCCGTACGTGTTTCCTTAATTTTTCTTAAAATCTCAACCTGTGGTTTTGTTCTATCTCGTTTTCAGAACACGTATACATTTAACACATTTTATTTGACGCGCGCACTATCTCCTACCACCCGAATTTCTCGTCTAATTAAACATTTGCTCTACTTATATTCCTCTTGTTTGCCATATCATTCACACAAATTTTTACACGGTTATCTTTTTTTTCCCGAGCAATCCTTCCTATACAACTGAACCATCATCAAGACCCACATCACTGAATCTCAACGCGAATCAACTCCTCGGCATATCCTCATTCTTCTCACCAACTATACAGCACCCACTTAGCCACCCACGTTGAACTCTCTTTCTCACATATATACCTTGGATCACTGAACCGCTGTTATATCCCACGCACTACGTTATTCCTCTCTGAAAACCCACTGTAACGGCGCGTCGACTACAACTCGCGACATGATCGGCTCGCTCGCCGCCGGACACTGGAATGACCGAGCGCGCCTCTCGCTCGTGATAGAGCGCTGTGTAACAACGGGTCCAGCGAGCGCTTCCGGCGGCGACGACATAGTGGGGCCCTTACGCGCTGCTCGTCATCGTGCCTTATACTCGTACGTTCCTTGAAGCGCGCGCTGTTACGCGCGACCGAGGATGCGTACTTTTTCGTGCGTCATGGAGAACTGACCGAGTTACGCGCCGATTTTTTCCTTTCGTTATAATACACGGCGATACGCCTGGGATTGGGTTGATGCGCGGGTAACGGCGAAACGATGCTAAGGCTTTGAAGACGGCGTGGAGTATACTTGTGACTGACGAGTTGTCGAGAGTTTGCTCGTGGATGGCTCTGATAAGAGCCGCCGCGCTGCTGCAGCAGTATTTTATATGGTGCGTTCAAAGAGAATACAGCGCCGCGTGGATGTTGTATAGTGTTTTATTGATAAAAAATGGAGATGTTTCGTGGCTTTGTGAAGAGCCAATTAGTCGGTACAATAAAAGAACGCGGAATTTCAAGTTGCGCGTTGTATACTTGTGAGCGAGCGATCTTGTCTCGATCTGATAAAAGAATTAGGAGTAGAGTTTGGAATTATTCGGAGAGATCGTTGTAGAAGATATATTGCCAGAGTATCGAGGATCGTTGCTGTAGTGTATATAATTCACGACGCGGTGAATCAAAGACACTCGTCGTGTTATCTTAACGGACTTCCTGAATTTACAATGTTATCAGCGCTCGCAGGAATTAGCCGTATCTCCTTTTCATTCAACAGATGTTGTGTTTATGTGGAAAAATTATAGGATGTAGCTGCTGCTGCTGCTACACAGAAAATCGAAATAATAATAATATCCTACAGTAAACTTTTTATCATATTGTCCTGAATAATACATAATGGAAAAACCTCGACCACATCAACAGGCGCGCACGCCCATCACGATTAATTTCCCGCCGAGTAGTCCGCACCGAAAATCAACGCTCCCGCTAATTATTTACATCGCTGTGCAACCACTCCCACGTCGAGATATATAGCACATAGTAGGTTCGCGTAACTCCGCAGCCGGCGACGGGAGCTGATTAGCCGAAAAGAGCCACTTGACGAGAGTGAACGAGCGAGAGTATAGTAGTCGGGCTACGCGCTTAAACGATAAGACCCTGAAAATCCCAGTCCCACGCGCATGCGCGCTCGTGTATCGAGTTGTACGTCGTTAGAAGTTTATTAGTTAATTAATTGAGCGCCGGCCGCGTGCCTCCTTACGCCCGTCGTATATACCGGGGTCAACCGCCAAGAAGAAGCTCGCTCGCTCGCGCATTGTGTCCCCGTTACGTGTATATGTACGAGTATATATTTTCCTTGTCGTCGTGCGGTTGCAGAACGCGACGACGTTTTTGGCTTGCAGTTTTTTGCGCGTGTGCTGCGGTCGCCACTGCGGCTGCTGTATAATCTTCGGTACTTTTTGTACCCGCCGGTTTGGGTTTCGCAACATGACAAATTTTTACGTAATTCGATGCCGGTGGGGTCGTGTGTATATATATATATTGCGAATTTTGGGATTATAGAAAGTGGTACAGTTTTTGTCGAGCTCTATACACGCAAGTGTGTAAACAAACCGTTAAATGTCCGCTCGACATTAGGAGTTTAAAGCAGTTAGGGCATGAGCAGCGAGCGAGTTGTAATTGTCACATGACAACTATTACATACAGTTTACGACGCGTCATATATCAGTTTAAATCACATTTTTTCGAAAATTAACATCTACACATTCCTACATTCCATAATCACTTATAGTGTACGTTAGAAACGATGATATTCTAAGAAACTCGAAAAACTTTCGAAAAATAGAACAGTTAGATCCACTCGGCAAGTCAAGCATGTGAGATGTCTACTCGCTTCCTGAGAAGTCGCCCGCGCGTGGGGGATAGATGCTAGACTGGTTTTACACGCCAGACGGATCGAGTTTCGCGAGTTTAGCGGTTGCCCCGTTAGTCCACGAGAGAAGAAAGAAGCTGAGGGTATCGGACTCGCGTATAATACTTATTATACTTATTGGGCAGCGTATTGGCCTCTACACATCACGGCCGACTTTATTGAGATGGATCTAATTGTTTTTCAGGCGATCG
>JAPYZO010005381.1:0-18305 GCA_030522905.1 Torymus flavipes | reverse complement strand
CCACCTATATATATATATATATATATATATATATATATATATATACATATATATCTCTGGTTCTATCTTACACACTCTATCTGTCTCTCCTCTGTCTTTCTGTTTCTGTCGGTTCACGGAAAGAATTTTCGGAAGCCCTGTGTCTTGTGCGCGCGAGCATCGCAGGTGTGACACTTTATCGTGTACATTATTATTATTATCACGTCGATGGATAGATAGATAGATAGATAGATACTGCGCATAATGTGTGAATAAGTACGTTGAGCTCGGACGAGTGATGGAAGTTTGATTCCAAAGATTTTTTTCTACGCTGCTCGTCGGCTGAATCGTGTTTGAAAAATTGATGGCGAGTGTAATTTTATGATGGCTTTTCGCTGATATTTGGCAAACAAACAAGAGTGAGGGTTATTGCCGAGTGATTTTCAATGGTCATTCACGTACAGATGCGTCATGTGGAATTTTTTCAACATTGATTGAGTTGCTGTGTGTGTGTGGATTTGCTGAATGCGACTTACTTTTTTTTCGTTTTCGCACATATAATATACTTATCATTACTATTGATTCAGTTGTATTCGTTTGAGTTTTTGGCGTGGTATATAGTAGAGCGAGAGTTTCGTAACGACGAGTATGTGTCGAGGATTGCGATATTCTTCTTTTTTTTAGTTAGATTTTTTTGATTATACTTTTCACGTTATGCAGACTCTTTCGTTTCCCGCTTTTTGTTTTTACCTTCACGCTCCATTTTCATCGATCCTTTTCCCACCATAACCGAGTTTTCCATCGTCCACGCCCTAATTAAGACAGCCAGTGCTGATCGCTACATAACATATATCGCCTAAAGCTCCCTTAATTGTCTAACGTATTAACATTTATAGCTCTTAAGAAATTAATAATCTCTGCCATTACTAATATTAACCAAATTGCATTTTTCATCTTCGCCCATATGCTGCTTTCGCGTGTAGGCTCTGGTAAGTTGTTGTTCTCTCCATTTTTTTTATAACGCATTATAAACGCTTCATCGATAGTTTTGCGCGCGGGAGTGAGCAGCAAAATCTATTTTTTTTCTTCTTTTTTTTCAAACATCATTTTCATCAGCCGAGCCAATCGAGCGTAACTTTTGTACTGTCTTTATTGTTGTTTATCGTGGCAAAAGACACCAAAAGTACACTTTACACAAACTACACGATTTGTACAAACGTCTTTTTATATTATTATTATGGCACACAGACCTTATAGGGCTGTAAATTATTATAAGCGAGCCAATCCATTTTTAATCTTCACAACTTAAAACGAAAACGTGATTGGAGTACTATAAGTTTTAAAAGTCTCATCAAATCGAAGAGTTTTTGTCGGTTTCTAATTTTTTGTCTGATCATAAAAAAATTAATGAATAACATATTTACAAGGGCAACGATGACAATAGTCCTTTCAGCATTCCGATTACGTTTCCGTACAAGATGATTTAGAACTATAAAAATCGATCACCTGCTCAATATAATTATTTATGTCTTCAAGAATCACACGAGCTACAACACAATCTCTCAATGACCGTTGATATATATCCAAAGTAACTATAAAAACAATCTGACGAACTCGCGGAGTCTTGCTGCTTAGTCCCGTGCCGAAAGCTTGACGTCGAGCCTATAAAACAAGAAAAAAAAACGAAAACATCCACATACACACATACATACACACACGCCAAACTTAGCAAGGACGAAATAGAAAAAAAATCATTGACAAAAGTCCTATTTTCGCCTCAACCAAAAGGCACCGGACGGCGAGTCGCAGCCGAGCACGGAGGTCGACCTTTTCATCTCGACGGAGAAGATAATGGTGTTGAACACCGACCTCAAGGAGATAATGATGGACCATGCGTTGCGCACGATATCCTACATCGCGGACATTGGCGACCTCGTCGTGCTGATGGCGCGTCGACGCTTCGTGCCCCACGAGATGGACGAGGCGCCGAAGAATCGGACGCCCAAGATGATCTGCCACGTGTTCGAGAGCGAGGAGGCGCAGTTCATCGCACAAAGCATCGGCCAGGCTTTTCAAGTCGCCTACATGGAGTTCCTCAAGGCCAACGGCATCGAGGATCACAGCTTCGTGAAGGAGATGGATTACCAAGAGGTGCTCAACTCGCAGGAGATATTCGGCGACGAGCTGCAGATGTTCGCCAAGAAGGAGATGCAGAAGGAGGTGGGTGTCGATGGTGTACGTAGCGATGGCGATTGCGATGTAGAGGTGTTGATGCAATCGCCGGTGTACCTTGCGTTACAGATTTTTTTTTTGTATTGTACTTTTGTATTTGAAATTTTTTTTTTTTATAGATTTACATGAAAGCACAGTAAAGTCGCACTGTAAAAAAGAAAGGAGCTATTTTTTGGGATACTTGTTGAATTTTCATTTCTGAAAACCAGAGAAGCTATAAACTATAGTAAAAAATTTCCCACGTGTGCAATGGACATTTTTAGATTTGTTTTCATTATCAATACTCTTAGAAAATTTCTGTATTATATATAGATATACTGTATTTACATTTTTCGTTTACAAATATATCTATATGTATATGTAAGTTTTCTAACTGTGTACTGTCAATATAATACAAAAATAAAAAGTTTCAACTCGAACTTTTATCCTGGCCTCAATTCGATACGATCCATAGAAGTTTGAAAAGCTTTTTCTAACTTTCCAATCTGCACCAATTGTTTACTAAATACATTTCTAGAACTAATCTTACGCATTTGTCAAATAGTGACAGCGTTTTTTATTTTACTTTTATTTTAGATATAAAATAAATCTCGACATAAACATCGATATATATTTATAATAAAAACTACGAAGAAAAAATATCAGTACCGTTAATCACCTCAACCGTTTGATTCTCCTCGCACAGGTGGTGGTACCAAAGGCCAAAGGGGAGATCCTGGGCGTGGTTATCGTGGAATCTGGCTGGGGCTCGATGCTGCCAACCGTCGTCATAGCGAACCTCGCACCAGCAGGCGCCGCGGCACGCTGCGGCCAGCTGAACATTGGCGACCAGATAATCGCCATAAACGGCGTCTCTCTCGTCGGTCTGCCACTCTCCACGTGCCAGACTTACATCAAGAACTCGAAAAATCAGACAGTCGTCAAGCTCACGGTCGTGCCCTGCGCGCCCGTCGTCGAGGTGAAGATCAAGCGGCCGGACACCAAGTACCAGCTCGGCTTTAGCGTGCAGAACGGCGTTATATGCAGCCTGCTGAGAGGTGGCATTGCCGAGAGAGGAGGCGTTAGAGTCGGGCACAGGATCATCGAGATTAATAATCAGAGCGTCGTCGCGGTGCCACACGAAAAGATCGTCAATCTACTCGCCACCTCCGTCGGCGAGGTTCGTTCCCTTTTTTGAATTTTTTTTTTGTTTTTGCACTACCCAGCAGTGAATTGAGAAACGCTTTGGCTCAAGATGCGTCGAAGCAATTTTATTATATTAGTCCTGTAAATTGGCGTATGTTGATTTTTTAATTATGACCCTTTAAAATATACCAAGTCAAAAATACTGTAGTAAAATATAGAAAAGAATTTTCAATGTTGAAATATTAATTAGGGAGACTTTCGTATAGGCAGTTTCTATTCTCAACTACAGAAGCGATTAAACGCGTCCTTTATATCTAATCCACCTCTTCTCTATTGCAGATTCTCATGAAGACGATGCCCACGTCGATGTTTAGGCTGTTAACGGGCCAGGAGTCACCGGTGTACATATAAATATATACGGGAAAACGTTCAGTATATAAAGAGCCTGGCCGTTTTACTAGCAGTGAACAGACAATACATCCGCCATCTATATACCGCGACCACCACCACCACCAACCACCACTACCACCACCACCACAACCACCACAACCAACGGCAACACACTATAACTCCACACCGTGCACCGAGCGCCGGAATATATGAGAGAACCCTGGCAGGATCAGCGAGGTGCGATTATATATAAATATGATGATGATGATGATAAAGAAGTAAATGTTCTCTCGAGTCTCTCTTCGTAAACATACAGAGGGATCCATTAATCGCTGCGGAATGATATGTCTCGTCGTAGGTATTATTTACTCTCGTAATCATTGCCGTGTGAATCTGTCTGCGTAAGCACTGGGGTTCTTTCGCATCTACCCTCGCGCTCATGTGTTGGGCCACTTTCATGGAGGCCATTACCTCCCATCCCCGACTCGCGCACGTATAAAAAAAACTTGCCTATTTTTTATCGTCATTAATCGAAAAGTTTCCTCTCGCATTGAGATTGTCGCGCGCAGTATAGGACCGCTTATAATATAAACGTAAGGGAATCAGCCAAACTGAAGTAAAGTTTTTCGAGCTTATCTAATGCTAAGGGTACATAGTGAAGCTGGCGTTGTCTTCGTTTGCCTCGGTGCCTGAATTATGAAACAAAAGAAGAAAAAAAAAAGAGAAAAATGATGAAAAAATAATGATAAACGCTACAGAGTTTTCGCTGGCAAAGGCAGCAGTCAGCTTTGCAATTACAAGCAAGCTTTTGAATTTTTATCGCTCTTGAGAAAGTGCGTCGCCGTGTGCACAATTGACGCGTCTATCCTATTATATACGGCCGTCGACGCCGCTACCGCACGCGTCAAGGGAATACGTCGAAATATGATGATTGCAAAGCGGAGCTGCGAAAGGATCCCACTGTTGGTTTCACACACATGTTTACAAAGTCGGCATGATGATAATGATGATGGCGATGATTAATGATAGGGAGGGAGAAAGAGAGAGGGAGAGAGAGAGAGAGAGAGAGAAACATGCACATGATTATACATAGCACAAAGCTCTCGACTACTAATTGAAATGGAGCTGGAACTGTATATTATTATAAACGTACATTAAATATTAAAGAGTAAAAAGGGGAAACGTGAAATATATAGAAAGAACGAGAAAGAGAGAGAGAAAAAGAGGGGGGGGGGAGAAGAGACACATACGTTAAACTTGCTCGACGACTTGTGTGTGTCGGTCTGAGCGAAAGAGGACAGAAGTCGCTTCCGAACCATTCGTCGGAAGTTTCTGTCGGACTCTCGAGGTATATTTCTGGTCGATCGAGTATATCTCATTCGAGTAAAAAAAATATTCCCCTCTCAAGAAGCATAGGAGTGGGAAGAGAGTCAACAAAATAAAGAAAATAAAATAATATAAGAAGTATATAATGATTAAGCGATGCTTGGGATACACGGCTACCCGACCTTCTCTTATTGATTTGTACTAATATTAATATATATATAAATATATAAATATATTGACGCGCAAACTCGTCGCGATTGTCATTATTATTGCACGTTGAAATCCGACTGTATATCTAGAGAGAAAGAGAGAGAAAGATAGAAAAGAGATTGTGCGTATGGATGTGCAATAAAGATCAGCAAGAGGCGCCTTTAGTATTTTTCTTATTTTCGGTGTACATTATCGTATTGTCTTTTGTCTGGTACGCGAATAGTACGTTGCGGTAGATAGAAAGCTCGCTTTTAGTACCAGGCTAATTTTTCTAATAATTATATATGTGAGATGATATTGTATTGAGAAATTGTAAAGAATATCTGAATCTATGCGCGCCCTGTCGAAATGGAGATTTTTTCAGATAACGCAAAAAAGGCAATGCTTATTTTTCGAAATAATGAGCAGCTAAGGATGAAGAATCTCGTGTTTAAATTTTTAGACCATAGTATTTATTAACGAATATTTTTGCGTGCCACTTCAGTCTTCATTGCACACCTATTCCCAAAGTGTATATCGTTACAACGGCTTCTTTGAAGAAGCAACGTGTAAGAAGGGATCGTTTGTGCTTATAGAGAAAGATAGAAAGTCGAGAGGAAGAAAAAAAAGGAAGAAATATTAAAAAATCAGATATTCGATGAGCCATTGCTTAGAAGCCGCCGCCGATGCAGCCACTCTCGTGTGTATCGTTTTAACGAGGTGTAATATCCAAGTTTTATCTATTTTTGCTGACAAATTTATCGACTCTTGAGCTATTCCGCTTTAAATATCCAGAATTATGAAAAATTTTTAAAAAATGCTAAAACCAAAACGATAATCGCTATAAATATTATAAGAGGAGAGTAACGAGTAAAAAATGTGAAAAATAATTCGAACACTGTAGGGATTTAGAGAGAAATGGAAAGAGAGCAAGGCAACTGTACGAGATGTTCGATGGGACTTTTTTCATGTCAAAGTGCGTCGAAGCTAAAATTTCATGGTAATTGACTTTTATTTCTGTAAACATGTGAAAATTGTGACATAAGCCTTCGGTTTTAATGAATTGGAAGCGCCTTTTTAATTAATTCTAATTTTCACAGCTATCATCTATTTTTATAAGATAATCATTCTTTCGTAATGAATAGACATGTCAGTGATGAAGTTTTTGTAATAACTGACGTTTTGCGATACTCTTGGAAAACTTTGAATTTATAAAAAGACCTATTTTGATATATGTATGAATAATGTTATGCCCGAAATCCTCATGAAATCTTAACATCAGAGATATTATTACTATTGACTGTACAAAAGTTTATGAATCACAAATGTTATTTGATTTTTTCTTATACTTTAATTTGCATGCGATGGCTACCACAGTACAATGCAGCATGCTAATTTACATAATGTTATATTTGCATATCAAGTGGAATTGTTGAAGAAAACCGAGTCACCTTAAAATTTTATTTTTAAAAAGGCGTTATTTTCAAATACGGTGAAATGATTTCTAATGTAGTTTAAACTCAACTTTCTTATCGATTGATATCCCTTTTTTAAGGTGATTCCGTCCGTCACTCTATGTACAAATATGTACATGTACAAAAGGGTAACCCATGCTATTTATTAGGGCAATTTTTAGATTAAGAAGGTTTAGAGTAGCCTAAATAATTATAAAATAGTACGAATATAAAGAGAATCTAAAGATTAGAGCTGTACAAAAAGGCAGTGTGAAAAATCAGATGCATTTACATAGCAAAGAGTAATATTTAACTTTATAATCCTATTTTAAATTAAAACACGGATTATTAGAGAGGATAGCAAACGGAAATCAATCAGATCTATTGAACAGTATGTTACAATTTTCTGTGTTTATAAAATCGAAAAGTTCGGACATTCACTCGACATACTTTGGCAGAAAAAAGACTTCTCCTGACACTGATGAGTGTACACGATTTACCGATCAAAGCGTTACAATGGGATCAAACGTGAGATGTATAGTTTCGAGGGTGGCTACAATATACCGAGGGGGAGAACGAGGAATTCTTATCTAGTCATTAAATGCTAAGAGTTAAAAAAATTGGAAAAAGTAACGTTATTGTAACTAAAAGAGAAGAGGAGGAAACAAACGGGAAAAGGAACAACAGGCGTAAATAGTTAAATACTCATATATAAAGAGCCATCGCGAAGAAGCCACTCCGACTGATTTCATCAAAGCTACTTACATCCACATTATCAACAAGTGCGGCAGCTACGAAGCAATCGAGACAACTCTACATAAGTTTTTGCGTTGACAAATTCGTAAATTGTCTTTGTAAAACTTTTCTCGACTCTGTTCTTTATATTTTATTTTTATTTTTAACGATATTCTAGAGCTGGGATGATAACCAAAGTCACACACGCGCAGGCATGCAACTCCTAAGAATTGTAATCGAATTTATTTTGCATTTGTGTCGATAATACTTCGTTTAACGAGTTAAATCGCATGACGCGCGAGGCGCGCGCAATATACATATGTATTATATATATACGATTAAACGCTCCCAGCTCTACGATGTTCCGCTTCGCATTTTTACGTATAAAATCTGTATATCGTTCGACTAAAACTGTAACCAACCCCACGCGTCATCCGAATCTGTCGAAAACAGCTTTTCCTCGTAATATTTGTGTCCTCTTCCGATGATGTATTGCTCTGTACATCGCTCTGTCGCCTATTCAAAGCTAAATTCCAAGACTTTCTGCGTGATCGAGCGCATTGCGCGATGAGACGGGGAAGGATAAACTATATGCAGCGGGGAAATTTTGTTCATCAGAATTGTATAGTCGTTTCATGCAACAGTGAGTGACGTTTTCTCGCCATTCTACAAATCGTTTCTCAAGCGCGCATTTTTTTCTATGTATTCCATTAATAGATCGACGATCACGTGAGATAGTGTATTCGCAGCATTCGAACGAATGACTGTTTGAGTAATTCACTCTATTGGCGAATTATTTGATCACTCGAATATTAAAATCAAATAGTTTGGCAATATAAAAAATCAAGATATCGAGTACCTATCTGCCTAATCAAATTTATTAAATATTCAAATGATCAAATAATTGAGCGACCTGATAGCGAAATGGTCAATTATCCAAATATTCACTATGTTCGAATAATTAATGTACAATGATCAATTTTGAACATATATTTCATGTGATACGTCGAATGTGATTAGTTTTTTTACGTTGATCGTATTCGTATGTGTAATTATTACTGACACCTTATGTACAATTAGTTTTTTTCTTTGTTTTCTTCAAAATTTATCTAGTTACGTTGTATTCGAGATGTTTGAAATCAATCCTATCAGCATCGTCGTTTTTTATGAAAATTCACGAATCCCCCTTCATCGGTATAATATTATACTGTTTTTTAGATTATTAGATTACACATCGATATGTATTGATGATAATGTTGCCGATCATTCGTAACAAATGAAACTAGATAATTTTTGAACATTTGTCTTTGTTTTTTATTTAGGATTCCTTTGTAATTTTAGTGGATAAGAGCGCGGAAATGTACGGATCGATAACCGTACAATCGTTGTTAGCATGAGTAAAATTTTAAAATGAGATAGGAGATGATTGAAAGCTACCACGTGAGCTTTTTGACTGCGAAGTTTGCAAGGAGACAAATTATTATGCAAATAAAAAAAAAATAAATAAAAATCTGAGACTGTGTAAAATGAATCGTTCAATATAGTGCTTTTTTGACTCGTTTTGAAAGTTAATAATAATAACGTATAAGGGTACAAGATAACATGGAAACCAGTAAACTAAAGAAAAAAAAGAAACAAATATGAACGAACCTTCGAAGCTTTTTGCATCAATTTAATTAATTCAGAGTTCGCGCGCGCGCTGAGACGTATACATAAAAGCTCACCCGTGCACATGTTTCTTAAGAGGACACACGCATATAAATATATACTTAATATGAAATTAAACAGCAGCGAAAACCGCATACAAAAAATAAAAAAAAAGACAAAACAAATAATCGTGTAATTGAGAAGGAGAGAGAGAGACAGAGAGAGGCAGAGAAATTTGCAAAGAATAATTTTTCGAATGCCCACTTGTACGAAATAAGAAAAAAATAATTATATATATATATAAACTTATACATAAAAAATAGAGCTTGTGCTGGTAGCTTCGAAAGAAAAGTCATGACACACACAACACAAAGCAGGCTACGAGAAAAAAAAAATATCATGACTATCTTTATCAATGTTTGTGAATGTATTATAAGTTACGGTTAACAAGTAAGCGAGCTATTGAATGTGTATATGGTAATACTATACTAGTCCATACAAAGACAACAATAAACTGTAATTTTGAACTCAAATCGACTCGTCCCGACTTATTTTAAACCTTACCTCATTGTCATTTTAATCTGATTTTCGACAATAAACTGATTATCCGATATTTCTGGTAACAAAAATAACTGCTAACAAATAATTGACATATTTAAATAAATTAAAGATGACATATTTTTGTTAACTTAAAAATAAATTTTTTTCATTTCAGACTATAAAGGTAAATATATTTTGTTGCAATAAAATACAGAAGTAAGTAAATATTCACCTTCGTACGAATTCTTCTAAAGTAAACTAATCTTCATTGATGAATTAAAAAGTGAAATCTTCAAGTAAACGTCAAAATAAGAAACAAATGTTTTAAACACCTCAGATCATTTATTCTCACATGTTTATGTCCGTTATAGCTATTGTCTAAGAAATATGTATTACTGATCTCCTGACTCCATACTCAAGGATGAAATATATCACGAAATGCAGGTGTTACATCGATTCTTATTTTTTTATCGGAAAAAGCGTTATTTGTACGAAACACATATTTTTCTTATATATATATATATATATATAATACAAAGAAAATTACATAAAATCAGAATCACAACTGTTAAGTTTCAATATTATTTGTAGATAAGATTCAAAACTCAATTTAATTATTTTTATTTAACACAATCTGATTTCTTTAATAAATAAAACTTTTTTTTTAATCTTCAAGACCATCATTATATATACATACGTAAATTTTATATTTTTGTTAGTCAGTGTAATTGTAATTTTTATATTTTAAGCATTCTTTCAGTACCTGAGCCACTAATGCGTATATCTTAACTATTTAGTGCATAAAAATTGTCAATCAAGCTCATGGGGTATAATTTCAAAGTATCAGCCAAAAGACGGAACGATTAATTTTACTTGTATTTGTTCGTTCATTGCGATTTCAGCACCGATGATATGCTACTTATACGCAGTTTAATTATCACAGAGTTGACTTCTGTCTACGGCCGTTCGTTTCCAGCAATGATCATTTTTATAGAATTATAAAAAACGTGAATATAAAAACGTTTCTCTTTATGTCAATGCGTGGAATATTACAAACTGAACGTTAAATTAATTTGTTGGTGTCAAATACAACACGAAAATTTTTTTATTGACACCAATTTCGTAATTTTGTTTTGTTAAAAATGCTGCGATTCAACAGAAATGTACTTTATGTTCTAATTTAATAAAAACATTTTCTGTCAAATACTAAACAATTACTTGTAAAGTGCATGTGCTTGCTTTTATTGTAAAAAATCATGAAAATCCGATCATTGCTGGTTGATAAATAAAATAACCTCCGGAATCGTAAGAGCCTCCTACACATAACGAACAAAAACATAATATCAGACCTCGTTTTCGAAAAACTTCACTTCGATGTTTCTTTTACGGACACGTCTCGAGTGTTTCACCAGATACACATCTTCGTCTCTATCTCTACGTTCTTCACTTTTGTTCGCTCTATTCTTCTCTCTAAAATTTACATTTCGTCACTCTTTATCTCTTCACATAAGCGAAAAACGTCGTTATTGGAAAAGGCACGAGGTGATGATACACGCAAAACGCTGTTTCTCTATAGAACTCATTGGCGAAGCCCCTTGGTAAAACAAGATTTTTGTTTAGTATATTAGCTTTTATGTATATATCTTTTTTCGTACGATTGAAATATTAGTTTTATCGTGATGGTCATACTTTTTGATCATTGTGTTGTAATTGTCTCAAGGTTGTTTTGGCTGCTTGATCGACGAACGGACCACTTTTTACTTCAAAAGTGTTTGAATAAATGATAAAATACAGTGTATAAATAAGAGAGTTTGGATAACTTTTCATATTAACTTATATTTCATCATATTTACTTGGCATTAAAAGCTTTTTTTTGTAGACTATCAACTTACATGGGATCTTCGATATAGTCTGGTCTTAAATGGGGTTCTGAGACAACAAAGAATTATTGCAGTAATTCATCAGTTCCTTTGTTTTTTTTTATTTTACCTTATAAAAGTACTCGCTTCTCAAACAATCATCTTCCTTACTTAATTAATTCGTTTTACAATAAACGAGCGATCTTAAGTCTTATCTAAAAGGAATACCTCAATGCTTTACGCAAAATTAAAACTAAGATATTAGCTTTACCCCTTCATCTTTTACAAATCATAGTTGAAATAACGATTTTAATGTGGACGTCTGGCAGAAAAGGTTGTTAAGATTCATCCCTTTTACACAAAAAGAAATAAAATATTTTTTTTTTTAAATTAGTTTACAAATGTGTAAATTTAAATTTAGCAAAAATTACATGTACATAAAGTTAACAATACGTATCTTCTTTCCTTTATGAGCAATAAAACATAAAAAAACAATCTGCCAGTAGTGTTTTACATAAAAACCTTCAGTTTCAGTATTTTACGCATTTTTTTTTTCTAATTCTCTGATGCGATCAAAAAATATTTGAAAGAAACTGCAAATTCATTAACAGAAGTTCTGGTACGTTTATATATTTTAAAACGTAATTGCCTATTCAAAAAACTTTATGATTTAGTAAGCGTCGTTCTATTTTCTTGAAAAAAGAAAAAAAAAAAGAAAAAATTAAAGTGTAATCTTTAATCAAAAGTTAAATATACACGTTAAATATAGTAAGAACAGGCAATTGCAATTATATATCAAAACAAAAATAACTTAACAAAAAGAAAGAAATCTCAGAGCCGTCATAGGCTTCTTTGCACTCCTCAGGATTTTATATAGAAAATGCTTACACATGGAAAATACACAATCCCAATGCACGACTTGTTTATAACTCTTACAAAACTTTCTTTTATTCCTTTTTTTGTCTTTTTTTATAGTTTTTCGTTTAGTACTGGTAGCAAAAATCAAATTCGCGAATATTAGTAGGTGTACGAGTTGGGTACCTGTGCATTCAAGGTGACTTGTTTTTGTGTAGATTCAGGAATAAAACAGCTTTTCTTTTTTTGGTAAAGGATAAACAAAGAGAAGGGCACGAACAGAAACTAAAGAGGCAAAATAAGAAGGGCTCATCCATCATGTGTCTGTGTTAACAGTGTGTTGAAGGATACCGAGAACGAGAAGAAAGACTTTTTTGCCGTATTTTTTGTTCGCAATCAATTGTGTAATCGTCTTTCAGAGTCTTCGGGCTTGCCTCCAACAACAACGCCCGCGCTGAGATCAATTGTCCATGGCGTATCTGCGCGTCCATTCTTTAGCATTACGTATCGCCTCGCCCTCGTTCACCTTCCAGAGTTCGGCCACATCGTTGGCCAGTGGATCATCTGGATTTGGAGCACTTAGCAGTGCCTGTATCGACAGTAAGACAGTTCTGATTTGTAAAGCTGGACTCCACTTATCCTTGAGAATGTCCAGACAGATTCTGCCGAGTCTGTACACAAAACATTAAGAATAAATTTCTACTTTTTACAGATTTAATTCAATTAATATGTGTTATACATGTTATGTCTTACCTGTCAATATTTGGATGATAGATTTTTGTAATAAATCTTACTTTTGGAGCAGACATTGGATAATCTTCTGGTAAGAATAATTCTAATTTAAAGAGACCACCTTCAAAAGGTGAATCTTCGGGTCCCGTAACTATTACATGAAAGTATCTTGCATTAGTGTCATCAGGTACTGCACTAATACCTGGCACTGGTTCTTGCATAAGCCTTTGTGTTTCTTTGATGATTCTGCGCGGTAATGCAGCCATGTTTTTTATCTATTCTGTATTTAGTCTCTGTAATGAAAAAAATCTAAGTTACATATATAGGATAAATAAGAAAAGGACTTTGTTCTATTTAAAATCATATTAGGTTAGACATAATCTTATTTGAAAGTGTATATAAATTATTGAATTGTACTTCAAAACTTATAAATTTAAACAAACACTTAACATTCACATTAAATAAAAGAATAAGAAACAGTTTAATTAAGTTTCTTATTTTTTTATTCCAATGTCTTAATATTCAAGATAAGATGAAGAACTTTGATTGTTGCTCTGGTATAATACATAAAGGAATGATTAATCAATAACTCCAACATGAGTCAAGATATTATTTTTGTTCTATCATCAAATTTTATTTGCATGAAGCAATCAACTTATAAGTATATAAATGCGAGAAAAACATGAGTAACTAACAAACAAAAAAAAGATTTATATTTGAATAAAGACAATTGTAGTGAACTAGAACAAAATTTTTTACTACCACTATGTGAAAAAAGTAAGGTTTGACCAACTTTAGGTTAGGTACATCATCTGAAAGTATATTTAAGGAACAAACATTACCATCAGTGTGTACTTTTCTCCAAAACAAGAGAGAGAATCTTCTAAACTTATAAGAACGTCTGCTACATACGCAAAATCTCAACAATATGGAAATTCAATGAAAAAGCTTATACGGCACTTGACTCGGAAACATTATGGACTACTGACAAAGATTCCCTGTCTCTGCAAAACCAAGTGACTCAACAAATAAATAACCGGAGCACTCTTGCAAATCTTCAGAAAACCCAGTCCCATGCAAGAGCAGTCTGGAAGATATCTGCCAACAACCTGTCGGAGGGATAGACGAGAGGCCCTCAGAGAGTATCCTACACCTCTGTGGATCAGCTGAGAGCCAGGCTTACAGACACACGTAGTCGGGACAGATAAGAAAAGAAAAAAACAGAGGAATATGAGAAAAATTGCAAAAGCAGCCTCGGCTACGTGCATGGGGGGAGGGTCGCGCGTGTGGGTGCGTACTTGCTCGTGTGAGCGTGTGAGTGACCAATTTATAAGTATATACCTCTGGGCTCGCGTGAAAAAACGGAGCTAGCTAGCCTAGCTACCTGCGCTGCTGCGTGACGACTCCGGCGTCGCCGCCTCCTTTCCAGAAGCCTCTCCTCGAAGGACGTTTCGGCTCGCTCCTTATCTCTCTCCCTCTCTCTAAAACACGCGCTCTCTCTCTCTCTCTCTTTTTCACTCACCCGTTCTCTCCCTCCCTGCCACACCGAACAATGTACTATACACACGGGGAACTCCGAAAAAAGCTTGCTTGCTTATACTTACACCACGCCGAGATTGGTGAGTAGGTACACGGCTGCGGGCTGCCTTGCTCGCGTCTCGGCCAAAAATACACTACACACGCGCGTGTGCGGGGACAACGAAGCCGCGCGCAGGAGTGAGAAACGACGCGCTAATTCGATTTGGGGACTATAGGAGTCGAAGACTATAACGTCATGTACATACGTGTGTGCATGCATCATGCATGCACGTAGGCATACATACTTATACTTACTCTATCTCTTCTTCTTCTCCCTCCCTCTTTCTCTCTCTCTCTCTAGACTGACTGCAAAATTTCTGGCTGGCTTCGTCGCTTTCCCCTCTCTCTCTCTCTCCTGTTTCTATTTCATCGGGGGCTTCTGCACCAACTACTACACCAGTACACCGCCGTCACCGCGTTTTTCTCCTCAGCCTGTCTACTCTAGCTAACGTAGCTAACTATATATATATTTTCAGCCAGCAGTACTGACCTCCACATATATGCTCTCGGCACTCGGGCGATTTTGAATTTTCTCCCTTTTCCGAGATTTTCTACCCCCTCTTTCTCTTGCTCTCTCTTTCTCGCGCCGACACTCGCGCTGCGCGCAGCTCGATCAGTCAGCAGTTCAGGTCGTCTTCGGCACGGACATAATAATGTACAGAGTATAGTCTACACATTACAGAACAGCAGATTACATCCGTTTGTTCGTGGTTCCTTCGTCTCGAGCAACAGTTGGCACTACAGGTACCTGTAGTGCGACGTATTTCTCCCGCTAAAATTCAAATGCTGACATGGAATTTTCGTTTATATTAATCAAGAGCAGTGGAATGCTGAAAAAATAGCTTACTAGTTAAAAACGAAATTATGGAATAATTGTTTTCTATTTTTGAATTAGTAAAATTGTGTAATTCGTAGGCGTAGCAGATTAGGAAAACATATAACGTAAAAGCAGAACTGAAATCTCTCGTTCCTCCACTTAGAAACTTTCTTGCCTGCATTTATGATACCTGATTATACCCTTAGCTCTGATAGTGTGCAACTCTTTTTAAATACCATTTTCAGAAGCATCTCAATGTAAATCTAGCTAAAGTACCTAAATAAAATCAACCACAACAGATTTTTTTTTACAGTTTTTTTATAATAATTTTATAATAAACTGTGGCCACAAACCTAATGACGATGTGGTAATTTTGTAGAAACATTGATTAGGAGTACAAGATGGCAAAGTAGGTATATCCTACTCTTTGTTCAGCGCGCAGGTATACTGAAAAACAATGAGCACATCCCTTCGTATACCTACATGTAGAGAAAGTCGGGTCGCAACCCACGCCTGTCATTCGGATATAGATACCAGTAGCGCTAACTTTATGAACCCTATTATTCGATATCGATTTTAGTTGACTCGTTGATCAGTGTAACATGTAGTAGAAGTAGGCATACGCTTGACCACAGTACCCAGGTATAAAGTTCAGATCATGGTGTCTTTTTATTGGTTTACTATAGGTATAGTGAAATAGATACTTTGGCGATTTCGGTCAGGTATGACATGGATACTGCCACAGTTGCTGGTCCCAGCTGACACTTTGACCAGGATAGCAAAATGTCGGAGAGGTAAGTCAAGTTTTACTAAAGTAACACAAGTCAACTATGTAAGAAAAATTGATTAGGATTACACGACAACTGAGTAGGTATTCGGCACTCTTAGTCGGCGCAGGTATACTGAAAATCCATTAGGACAGTATTTCTACCTGAGACAGCCTCGTCTCGGTGGGTGTCGGTGGCGCTCGGGTGGCTTCGCCGCTATTATAATAGCCGTCTGACTTTATGAGGGAGATACCTTATACGCACAACAACGCAGAAACGTGACATTATCGCTCCGAAAAAATCATAATGCAAAATCATACGATCGTCTTTCTTCGGTAGGATAATATCCTCGAGCGTCTCTCGCTTTTGTAAAAATCCCGCTATTTAAGTTTACAGTGTGGTGTGTGTTTTAATCGGATGATGTACATTTATTTGTATATGTTCATCTTTATAATTTACCATCACCTCCCAGAGACACTCATTTCTCGAGGTTCAGAGTTCTATATTGCACTCGCACATAACCACAGTCCCATTATAACGACATGTGTTGCGTTTTAGTTCGGTTTATCCCCTCTCTTTTTGCGTCTATTCTTAGCAATTCGCAATCTCTTCCACGGCGTTCCGCGGTCATTGCGGAAACTTTCTCATATTGTCTGCATACAGTTTTTAATTATTATTATTTTTTTATGATCGGAAAGAAAAAAGTTACATAAGGCAGGTCATTTAAAATTCAACGTGATAATATAATAATGAGTGCTTTATTAAAAATATATATTCTATGCAAATGCTTTTCAGGTATTGCTGTTTCCTTAAATCAGTAACTTTATAAAACTACTTAGAAACGTTACATAAATTTCATTTTATCGTAAAAATAATCTCAAAGTGTCTGCTCCTCGGGCATTTGTTCTGCCTGAAAAAAGTGGCCAACCAAGACCTGCTTGATCAAAGCTCATGAAATGATTAATTACTGCCGGTAGCTTCTTTTTCCGGGTCGACAACCCACGCCGTCGTCTGATCCTGGGCGACGACGAGCCTCATGATCTTGTACCGCCTTAGATCCGTGCGTTTGAGCGCGTTCCAAGCCTGGTAGCCGCGGCTGTAGAATGGAGCGAGGGGTTGGAAGCCGCCCTCTCGTGCCAGTTCGTCATTGTACGGCCACTGTGCCATTGCCAACCGGTGAGCGTGACGCTTCTTCGCCGTCTTCAGCCGCGCGTCGTCCAGCATTGCCTCGCGTGATGGAAGATGCGCTGTGCCACGCAGGACCGCTAGGAAGTATTGGACCTGGTGGTGTGGTTAGAGTTAATGAACGATTGAGAGCTTTTTTTCTTTTATATTTATTAGTATAATAATCATGTTTTATAAATGGAAGAGAGGAGAGGTTTATATACCTGCATGTGAAACAGCGGAAAGGGCGCGACGATCATAGGTATCCCGACGAGGCACATGCTCGGATGCTCGACGTTCACCAGATGCTTGTACAGCGGCGCCACGTAATTATGATCGACCTCGATCCCGCAGCTATCGTCCAGGAAAGGATAAGTGAAATGATAACCGGTGCAGAAGATCAGTACGTTCGCATCGTCGATGCTGCTGCCATCCGTCAGGACGAATTTCCCGGCCTCGAAGCGCTCGATGCCCCGCGTCTCCGTGAAACCCGCCGATTGAAACGTCATCACACTGTAATCAATATATATCGTTCCTCACTGACAATTGCGTAGAGCAAGAGACGTGAAGGTCATATATTATAGTGATATACACGTGACAGACTTGGGGTTGTTGTGGCTGAGGTAGACGCGCTCGGCGACGTCGATCAGCTCGAGAGCGATGTCGATGCCGGAACTCGAGGCGCCCAGCAGGATAACACGCTTGCCGGCAAAGTCCTCCGGGCGGCGGTAATCGTGGCTGTGCAACACCCGCCCGCTGAATTCGCTCAGGCCTGGGATGTGCGCCAGATATGGATCGAAGTAGTGTCTGAAATTTATTGTAGTAATAAATAATTTATTGTTAATTGAATAGAATAAATAATTATAGTGTTCTATAATATGAATATGGAAAAAGAGCAAATTATAGAAGATTTCAT
>JAPYZO010005380.1:0-19171 GCA_030522905.1 Torymus flavipes | reverse complement strand
TAGTCTCTTCTTTGCGATAAGAGAGTCGATTAGTAATTGCTACGGGTCAATGTCCTTCGTGAAAGGAGATTCGAGTGATGATGCAGTGTTTGGTTCTTGTTTGCTTCTTTCGAGGAAATGGATAATATATATAGATTAAGGAAGAATGCCATTGGTTTTCCGGATATATGTCGTTGGTATCCGAAGAAACAAACATTTTCTATTATTAGTTTCTTAACTTAAAGAGATATTAAAAATACTTTTAATGAATTTCGTTACTTTACGACTTTTATAGCCAATAATAAACCTAATGCGTTGAAGATTTCAAAGAGCTTCATTAAAAGCGTCTACCATGAAACCCTCACAAAAGATATATCGTTTCTATTAACACCCCGATACTATAAAATAAAAAAATTACCTATAATACGAATCCGCCAAAACGATACCAAAAACCCACATCGTAAATGCCAATACCCTCGTTCTCCGCCATCTCGTCCAACCAAAAACTTATTTGCAAACCGCGCCTATAAGTATATAATTTATATCTCATAAATACCTATATACATAAAAATAACCCATCTCTCTTCTCTTTCTGTCCACAGCCTGAACAAAATGCACGCGATGGAGAGCGGCGTCGGCGTCGGCGGCAACAACAACGGCAAAAAGGTCGCTGACTCGGCCGCGGACGGCGAGCCGGCGCGCCACGGCGACGAGGAGGAAGAATCGTCGCTGTCGAGCCGCAAGTCGCCGAAGGTACCCCAGAGCCAGCAGAATGGCGCGGCCCTGCCCGAGGAGACGGCCTCGGCCGAGCGGGGTGCCGCCGCCACTGGATGTCCACCTCTCGCGGCCGCCGCGACAAAACGCGACAAGCGCGAGCTTGATGAGCAACCTCAGGTAGGGAGATAACCATGGTTATGATGTGTGTTGTAGGGTTAAATAATTTAGAAGATTGTTTGTTGTTTATGTTTTATTAAGTAAAGCAAAGCAGTATAATTATATAATTTAATGTCAAACTTTTGCTGATAAATATTAGATGGGGACGCGAATAGACGTGACTTTATATGTGGGATGAATATGTGATGATGAAACGCGGAAAAACTATGCCTGCGGAATTAGATATGATTGTATCAACAGTTGTGAATAATGAATGACCGGCTCTCAGGAGGCGTGGGAGTATGTTTTTTATTTATAGAGTTGTCGGGATAGTTTTGTGCACTTGTTGCCTTCATGGGGCATATAATCACGCGTAGAGATATAGATATATATTTGTTTTTGCTTGTTGAACATGCAAATCGTGGAAAGACAACGTTATATGACTTTCGATTTGTTTTCTGATACATTTTTTATGGAACCGTACATAATAATTTATAAAGTGGACTTGAATTACATGTTGATCTATATTTTTAACTTTAATGAAAATACGGTAGCATAATATTCATCTTTTCTTATACAGTTTTTTCATTAAACTTATATACTATATATATACGAATTAAATAACGAACAACGAGAAACTCCGATTCAAAATCTACAGTCCAACAACATGAAATTCTTCCTAACCCGTAACTTATACACAAGTACTCTATACCAAAATATTCACTACAACTATTACCCCACTTACAGGCTCTCCTCTCAAAATCATCGAAATCACAGTTGGAGCAGTCGGCGGCGACGCCGACGACGCACGGCAGGCCAGGACGGCCGAGCGGTCAGCGAGCCGCTGCCGCCGCCGCCGCGGCCAAGCAAATGCAGATGCAGCAGGACGAGCAACAACATCATCATCATCAGATGCCGCTAACCCGCGAGACGAGAAAACGGCGATCGGCCGACGCGGCTACAGCGGCCGGTGGTGGCGGATTCTCATCCAATGGTAATCCCATGCCGAAGAAGATCTGCCTGGACCAGCGCGAGCAGTTCATCCATTCGCTCATCGGCAGCGAGAAGTACACGTACGAGCAGCTGGCCGTAAAGGCCGAGCAGCTGCGCGCCGAGGTGCAGGTCAGTAGCCATCTCGTTTAGTATACCTGCTGAATGCTTTTGTGTTGAGAATCGAGGAAGGTTTTTGTCTTACCGGGAAGTTTGTAGATGGTGCAGTCAAATTTTTTAGAGATTGTTGATGAAAAATATTTTACGCTTCAGATTTTAATATTAAATTTACGTTTTCGCATTAAATTTTTTCACTGTTCCCAAAATCGATGAAAGTGTTCAAGAGCTAATAGCCTTGATTGATAATTCTATAAAGTAGAACAACATTTTTTTAACGAATAAATAAATAAGACAATCATCTGATGATTTTCTCTTCTGAATATCATAGCATCTTTTTCGCTTTACACCATCATGCAATTTCTCACCAACGATTTCTTTTTCAGGACCTCGACGAGCTCGCCCGCGCCAAGGAGATCGAGTGGAACGAGATCCTCAGTATGCGAAAACTGAAGGAGGAGGCGTTCCTTCGCATCGAGCGGCGCAAGCAGATAATGGGCTTCATGGAGGGCAACGGTCCCCACGTTGGCGAAAGCCTCATGCCTCCAGCGAGCCTCGCCCTTCTGCAGCAGAGCTACGATCACGGCGGTGACGCTGCTGCCCACCACCACGGCAAAGACACGAAAGCTCTGCTGTTGCCGAAGGAGGAGCGGATCGACGGCGGCTCCCGCGAACCCTCGCCTGCCGTCAAACGCGAACGGGCTTCCAGCAAGGCGCACCCGACCTATCGGCAGATGATGGCCGCTGCCGTGGCTGCTGGTGCCGCTGCTGCTGCCACCGCTGGCAAACACCATCTTCATCAGCAGCAGCAGTCGCTGCTAGGTGAGAACGGGCCGAAGCAACTGCTAGACGCGCAGAGCCCCGAGCACCGGCAGATCGGCGAGGGCAGACAGGGTCCCATCGTCGATGTGCGATCCATTATCGCCGATTATAGACTGCGACATCCCGAGACTGTACCCAGACGGTAGGTGTAAGGAACGACGACGTTGATTTAATACTTTGGATCGTTGTAATACTTTTGGTCCCATAGGTGGCTTTGTCGTGTAAGAAAATTAATCGTGTTAATTATTGTTTTCAGTAGAGGTCGTAGAATGAGGAATTCCGTCAACGTGGGACTTGGTACCGGAGGTGCAATGGTGGAAACTGTAGGGAATATGGACTCGCGGCCGTCTAGTACAGATTCTTGTAAAAGCAATTCCAATGTTAACGATCCTAACAACGCTATGAGCTTTAAGGATGTGTTAGTGCAATTCGCCAAGTTAAGCCAGCAGCAAGGTAAGAGTTTTGGATAAATTATAATAGAAAAAGAATATAGTGAGAGTAAGCAGTCATATAGATTTTAACATCTTTCAAAGTCATAACTTTAGAGTTAAAGACACTGCTTGCTTTGCACAATATATAACTTTTATTTTAATCTTAATATCAATCGATTAAAATAAACCGATGTACGTATCTCGTGTGTTGCGCAGGAGAGCCAATAAAAACACCTCAAAATTATCCAGACGTAACGTTGCATCCAGTGACCACTGCTCCGACGACACAGAACTCAGCGCCTCAGACGTCGGGCTCGCTGCTCCATGGCATCCTCACCAAGTCGCAGTCACCGCGACCTACTACTTTCTCGCCGACGCTAGCTAGGTTGCTCACCGCACCGGAGAGAGAACGAAGCGCGCCCACAATCACGGCTACCCCCCATCAGACTGCCACGCAGCATCTGCTGCAAGCTTACCAGGGCGCTAATCCCGTCTCAATTAGCGACTTCCTTTCCTCATCGAAGGTAATTCTATGATGACTTTACATTGTCGTATATTCGTTTTGACGTGAGCGTGTGTAGTTTTTTTCTAGAAAGTAAAATGCCTTGTTTTCTTTTGCTGTAATGTTATGTTTAAAAAGGAATATAGTTGTAGATTTTGATTTATTGTAGAGACCACTTTTGTTCCTTTGATATTTTAAATAATTTTTTATTTTAAGTATTTTAAGTAAGGTCATTAAATCGTATCTGTTCATTTTAGGCTCGAACAGAAATTACGATAACTCCAGTTGTTAATAATCCAATACAAACTCACTCCAATAATTTAATTCACGTTGTAAGTTGGAAACAATAGCTGATTCTATTTATTCTGCGTGACAAACATTTTAAATGATTCTTTTTTCGTTCTGTTAGGATGACGAAGAAGAGAGTTCAATAATAGAAGAAAGAGATTCAAGGTTTTCTATGGGAAGTAGGGATAACAGAGATGACAGAGATAGTCCACCACGTTGTCAAGGTTGTCACGAGCGTGCAGCACAGTTTGTTTGTGCTGGTTGTGGAAACCAGTGGTACTGTAGTCGTGAATGTCAGGTAAATATACTCAAATCGCTTTTCTCTTAAAATAATGTTTTTTTAGACAATTAATATCTTGTATTTTGTACTAATTTCAGGTCGCAGCTTGGGATGACCACTCAGAATTATGTTCTGGAATAGGTCAAGATTGAGCAGCCAAAAGTGAAATCGCAAATGAATCTAGTCAAGAGAAAAAAAGCCGAGAAAGAGAATATAGGAAAAAAGCATCATAGAAAAGGAAAATGCAATTGTTGGGCGTGGTGTATATTTTTATGAATCCTTATTGTACGTGTGATTGAATTAGCTCGTCATGTTGCGAAGGACCATATTTATAACGAGCTGAGCTAGACTTCTAAGCACTTTTTATCCCGCATAATGGAAGTTTTTCTTGAGCGTTTATTGAACGTGCATTGTTTTTTTTTGTTTTGTTCGTACTTTAATCATTGTGATCAGTTTTATTTTATAAAAATATGTAGTTTAATACGCCAAAACAAGTTTAGTTTAATTGTGTATAAGTTGTGTGACGTTTAATTCCCTGCCTTCCTGAAAGTTTAAAACAGTAAGGCAATGAAAGACTGGAGCCATGTAGATGGCGAACCTTAAGAGAGAAAGAATGTTCGGCAGAGAATTAAAAAAGCACGTTGCAAATAAATGATTTAAAATACACAGAATCATAGGTTATATGATATTGTAAATAATTTTATACGAGTTTGCTGATTCCACGTTCAGCATAGAAACGTTCTGAGCGTTGGTAAACAAAGTGCCATGTGTAAGATTCGTTCTTTACGATTGGACAATTATGTCAAAGAAACACTTCTTTTATTAGTCGAAATGCAAGTAAATTTTATAATTTGATTTTTATTATAATCAATTTTTTATGGCGATTCATTATTTCATCTCGGTAAATGCACTTTAATTTTTTACTATTATGTGATCTAGTGGCATTACAATAAGAGTGAAATTATATAGGCAGTTGAATAAATACAGACGGTATATTATAAAAAGGTATTTCATTCTTAATGTGAGTCACTCGATATCACTTTCAATGCGATTCGAAATTCATAAATGTACACAGCCGCTCATTAAACGTTTAAGTTTATAATGCGTGCCTGGGCATGCACTCGTACCAAACAGCCTATTTTATACCATATTTGTTACCAACGTAAAATTTAGATTTATCGAAACATTAGCCTTAGCTTAGATTTTAAGGACCTTTTTGTAACATCGTTGATGACGCGTTGCTGACGTTTAAAGTTACGCCTTCAACGCTAGATTATTTCATCGACAATTGTCCCAAGACATTAATCTGTAGTCCAAAGTTCCTACAGGTACACGCAACATTACATATATTTTTCCCATTTATGAAGCAAACCAAAATAAAGTTTTTAATCGTGTTTATGTGTTTTTATTTCAAATCCTTCCAAATCATAAGAAATACTGATAACAAAATTGAGAATAGTTTTACTTTTTTCGTACCAATTCATGTATCAGACTTGTGTTATGCTGTATAATTATTACTGTATATTACAAATTTGAAAATAATTTTGAATTGAGAAATATATATTTATGAAATAATGCTTAAGTAGTTATTCAACAAAAAATTTGAAATACTCCATTTTGATCTTCCCTACCCGGTGATAAAATTATGTTAGATAATTTTGAATCGATATCCTGAGGTCCTTGTAGATGTCGCTCTTGTTCAATGATTCAAACAGCTGATTACAATGTTTACTTTGTCACTCTATAATAGTACACGATTTTCTTCAAAAATAAATATTTGTGTTAAAAAATTATACTTTAATATTTTTTTTACTTGAAAATGTCTTATTCTCAGCAAGATTACACTGAATTAATGACATTAGCTGAATTAGCAGGAATACACGCGGTTCCTGGCGTTTTCAGGTAGATCTAAGTAATATAACCTCACATTCATTGTATTCATTTTGCTATAGTTATAATTTATTTTATATTTCAGAATATTAATTGAACTATTATCACTTCAAGTTTCTCCAGAAGATATATATGTATTACTTCGACAAATATCTCCTCTACCACAACAAAGAAAAAGAGTATCAAGTGTATCAAAACAAAAACCTGGATAATTATTAAGGACACTAACTCTTTACTTGTATATTTTATTACGAAACTATTAACTCATATCATTGTAAAAAAATCTCAACATTTTATTTTAAATATGTTATATCACTTTGAGTACTTAATGTTAAATCATATTAATAAATTATAAAATAATTATTTTTGTTTATAACGTTCACTTCCATCACGAGCCAATTTATCAGCCATTTCATTTCCATAAATTCCAACATGACCTCTAACATGATTCTAAAAATAAAACAATTATTTTTTTAAATTATATAAAGTAGATTGTTATGTAGATTGGTAAAATATAAAGTTTACATACCCAACGTACTTCTAAAGGGGCAAGAGCCTTTTCCATTTCTATCAATTCAGTTTTGTTTATAACAGGCTTACCATTACTTGTTTGCCATCCACACCTTTTCCATTTTGGCATCCATTGTGTTATGCAGTTTATAAGAAATTGTGAATCTGTGCTAATCTTAAGTTTCTTTATACCACCTTTTTGAGCTTGTCGTGCTGCAATTGTTACAGCTTGAATTTCAGCCATGTTATTTGTTGCTCTGCCATTAACAGGTTGTGATACATTTCTAGAAAATAATGACTACTTAATTTTAAATTTAGTTTGACATCTGTCAACATTTTTTAGTAATTATGTTTGAATTTCACAATTTCTGTATCAGTATCATTTGCTTTAAAATTATCAATAAAATATAAAAATATATAGCTGTTAAAATTTTTTATAAAATATCAATATGTTCTAAATATCTCAATATAAATACTAAAGTATTTGAAGAATAGTTAAAAATATTACTCACAACTCATGATTGTCGGAAAACCAAATTCCAACACCTGCTTTTGCATTTCCTCTACCGTTAGATGAACATGCACCATCAGTGAAAACTTCTGTATATCCATCATCATCCACAACAAAGCCATCTGGGTTCTGAAAATTATTAAATTTTTTTATGTAATTTATTTTATAAAATAAACCATATGTGAAAATTATACCTTTGAGTCAGAAGATTTGTTTGATTGTAAGTATTTTTTTCGTTTAACAATTATATTTTCTTCTTCATCACTATCACTTTTAGTTGATAGACAGCGCTTTGAAGAACTAGATGTCTGTCTATTATATTTACCTAGAGCATAAGTTTTTTCTGTAGCAAGCAAAGAAGTTTTTTTTAAACCTACAGTTTTGGAATAATTTGATAATGCACCAGAACGCTCTTTAATAAAATTTTCTGCTTCCAATTTGGATTTAAATTTTTTATATACAGGGCCTGAAAATTGATGTACTTCTGCTTTGCATGCATCCCTGTAAGAAAAATTATAAACTATTATATTTACTTTTACTCTTATAAATTAATTTATAAAAAGAAATGAATAAAAATGTTCACCATGTTGAATATATTCCAGGATTTCTTCCTTTTGCTACTGCATAGTAACTCATTATGCCTTTGAAAAAGTCTAATGAAACTAAAAATTTGAATTGTTTTTGTGTATACCGTAAAGAGAAAAGTAGATTAAGCATGTGAAAGCTTACAAATAAACAGATAAACTAGCTGGTAATGAAAAAAAACTTATCACATGTACTTCTAAAAAGAACTTTGTCTGTGTGTTAAAAAAAAGACAAGGTTTTCATCGTGATTTAAAAAAATCATTAATGTTCTTGAACTATGAATTTGTTACAGTGAAATGACAAAGAAAACTGCTACTATAGAACAAAAACATGCTAGGACTATAATAATAATAATAATGGCACGTATAACGTCCAAACACGAGATAAAAGGAAAGTTAGGTAAGGTTAGGTCAGTTTAGGTTATATTTATATTAGATTAGTTGGCGCCATTATTCAATATTCAAATAAATAAGAACTCTTCTTTCTCTACTCTTTTATTATTAAATATTATTTAAAACATAATAAATTGAAAACATTATATTATTTTTAAAGATTGAACTTGATCTTTGGTTTTTTAAATTCAAAGTTTTAGCAGCACAAATCAAAAAAGGTTTATTGTTTTAAAAAAATCTCATTTAATCTAACAATTCGTGACACTTTTATTCATACATAATGACCTTGGTCTATATACAGGAAAGAAACAAGTCGCAATGAAGTGCTTGCCATGCAGAACACCTCGTTCTCAGGTGCAACTGCTACCAGATTTTCTTAAGCAATGAGAAGTTGACTAAGTTTTCTTATAATTAATGAGAGCAGTATTATTCATAAATGTCTTCTTTATCTGCAATATAACGCACTATAGCAGCTGGTGTTACTAGTCGCTCTGCATCCATATCTGGTATTTCAAAGCCAAATTCATCTTCCATTGCCATAATAACTTCAACATGGTCTAAAGAGTCTAAACCAAGATCATTGATGAAATGGGATTCCAGTGACAACTGTAAATAATTTAAAATATTATTTTTCAAATAAAATCTACATCGTGGTATTACTGTAACACTTATGTACATTTTAATTTTTATACTTAAACATTTTATTTTACTTATCAAATCATATATTATAAAATAATAGATCTAAAAATTCATGGAATAAAATTGTACGTTAGTGTAATCAGCAGTCACCACGATTCAAGCTAGGTGTTAGCCATTCATCTTGTCAAAAAAGATGTTATGACATTTTTACGAGACATTTTTTAAATTTCTGTACGTAAATTCAAGTAAATCAATAAAGTACATTACTTTTCTCTGTCATCTAAAGGACTAATAATTACATACAAAGGATAACAAAGAAAAATGTAAAAGTTTGTAGAATTGTAAAAATGTCTTTATTAACATCTTCTAATTTAAGGTAAGTATATACCTTTGTAGGATCTATTTTATCGTAAAGCTTAAGCACCAAAAGTACTCGATCACGAATAAAATTTAAAGTGAGTGGTGGTTTTGCACTGTACTGGCGCACCTGCTTGACTCGTGGATCCGTTATATTCTGAAAAATACAAGATGCATGAAAGAAAACATGTATATTAACCTTATCAGAAGTAACTTTATCATAAGCAGCAACGACTTTGAGAACACGGTCTTGAATCTCCTTCAACGAAGGCTTCTCTTCTACAATGTGACCATATCGTCGAGCTTCTTGGTAAATGACCTGTATTTATTAATATTCAGTTTAGCTCAGTAAAGTGTAAACTCATGAAAGAAACAAAGCTCCATTTATTATGCCACAATTGCCTCCAGAAGGGAGATCAATCAAAGCTGTCATAAATTTTTACTCAGTCAAACGGTCTAAAGAGAAAAACGCGATAAGACTAACACGAATGATCACGTGTGAGGCAGACCCCAATAGGTTGCTCCGAAAAACATTTCTCCAGGGCAGCTCATGTGCGCAAGCAAATTCGGACAGGGTAAAACGACTAGTCAGCGTAGGAGAGACGTTTTCTGTGCGAATTGCCAGTATAAACACGCCGCCCTAGCAGTTTTCAGTTACATAATAAGCTAGCAATCAAAATACGAGAATTTTATCGACCATTGGCGACGGGGTCGACGGCGGCTGAGCGCGCGACATACATTACCTGGCTGAGACACGGCGTCGACGTTCGCCTGATCGCGTGGAGGAGCCTTTGGTTGTGCTGGGCTACAGCCGCCGACCTCAGGACAGACAGGCGATTCGTCGAATTCCTTAATAAACCGGCGCTTCGTGCAAAGACACGGACACCCGCGATCGACGCCATTTTCAACCGTGCAGAAGGAAACTCGGCTAGATTGCGCGATTCGACTTTTTCGTTCCTCTCAAGTCTCACGCGTTGGCCATTGACGATGCGCGTTCTATAGATGGCCGCCTCGATGGATATTTTCGGTTTATGGTCTTGATCAACTTCCGTAGCATATTTCCGCGATCGAAGATGAGTATTTCAAAATATTATTTCATAGTATATTATGGGTATGTCTATTATTTATTTATTTAATATTTAATACCATTATACTGGCAATTTGCCGTTTACAATATACTGTATAAATTTTCACTCATTTATAAATTTTTTCTTTTAGATTTAATCAATATATTACTAGTTTAATAGATTAAATTACCAAATTAAAAACCCTTTATACAAATGTAGAATTGAAAAATATAATCAGTAAAGAGGTAAGTAATGAGAATGTTAAACATTGATTAATCATAAACTTTAATATAAACTATGTTTACAAATTGTTTTATTCACAAAATAGATTTTTTTTACATTATAAAAATGTAAAAGTAAAACTTTTTTCATATAATGTATATATATATATAACATTTCTCTTAATATATTTTCTATATATATATAGAATCTCTGAGAGTCCTTGCAGTCCAAAAGTCATTTTATGTCAAAGTTCAAGTGAATCAACAAAATAGTATATTACGCACCTAGGGAGGAAGAAACTTGGGCAGTCCATATCTTGTGTAAATTGCCGCACGAGCCGAACGCAAGGGTGGCAAACACGAGATGTGGGCTGGCCAATTTTACTCCCGTGGAGCGAACACTATTTTCCACCATACCCCGGCCGAAAGTGCCACTTCGGCCAGAGTATGGGGAAATAATTTTTTTACAATTTCGGCAAGTTTCTTTTTAGAAATTCTATTAAGATACATGTATTACACATCTTTTTAGTTTTTACATGAATACAAATTATTTATACTCAATTTTTAATATTTAACAAATGTGCATTCAATATGTTTTGTACTTTTTACAAATATCTTCGTCTAAAACAAAAATATTTGACTATATCACTTTAAAAAAATATATATATATAAAACCATTCTTTCCAATTAATTTTCAAACTTTTCATATACAACATTCATTTCAGGTCTATGCTCTGCTAATTTGTTAGAGCACCATCGTCCAAGTAACATCAAATATTTAAAAACTTCATCATATTCATCCCCTGCTCGTTTATCTTTTAATAAATGTACGTTTTTATCATCAAAAGTATCTACATACTCTTTTAAAATTTTATTGGTAGATCTTGATTTATCGTATGCCGATAAACCTGTGGCTAATTCAAATAAAACAATACCATAACTGTATGTATCAATTTTAGTTGATAAATTTCTTCCAAAAATATATTCAGTAGGCAGGTATGGTCGAGTACCTTGAATTTTGCTGACCTAAAATACATATAATATTTATAGTTATACTAATAATACGAATAATAAAAAGCTGTAGCTCTTAAAACTTATTTAAACTTACCTTCATGGAATCATCAGAAGAACCTTCTCTTGCCAAACCAAAGTCACCAATTCTTGGTTCAAAATTTTTATTTAATAAAATATTAGCACTCTTTATGTCTCCATGAATTAAAGGCTTTTCATGAATTGTATGAAGATATTGTAGTCCTCGAGCTGTTCCTTTTGCAATTTCTTGGCGTTGGAGCCAATCCAATGGTATAGATCCATTTTTTAAATGCAATCGATCTTCTAGAGAACCATTGATCATGCACTGATACACTAAGCAAGGTGCTGCACCACCAATGCTGTAAGCATAAAGTGGTAAAATATTTTCATGAGGTAAAGAATTTAATATTCTTATTTCACGAAAGGATTGTTCTAGCTGCAGTGCATAACTTTCATCATAATCAGAACCTCTTTGTTCAAGTTTTTTTATAGCAACCTCTGTGTTTTTCCAAATTCCTATGAGATAAAATATACCATATAGATCATTATTATATTAGCAAAAAATATTCATTAACAAAGAACATACCTTTATAAACAGTTCCAAATCCTCCTTTTCCAAGTAAATTTTCTTTTCTCCAATTATTAGTTGCAGCTGCTAATTCATTATATGGAATTCGAGGTAACGCCGTTGAAAATATTGCAGGCATAGAGGCAAGGAATATATTGTTTGAATTACTAGGAATTTCATTATTTTGTTCATGTTGAGTTGATTGATTTAATATTTTTATTGATTCTTCCTTTATAGTATTGTTTGCAATCACTTTTGCAATATTTTCACCAGGTGGAATTTTCTTTAGGTGTACATTTTTTACTTGAACTTGTAGATTTTTGTCGTCTTCTTTAAGGTCTTCTTTCTGTAGTTGTCCATTGTCGAAAAGGTTTTTTAGATTTCCTTCACCAGCATTTAAAAGTATGTGATATTTATTGTTAATAAGAGGCTTTAATGCATGCATAGCTTGATAATGTTGCATACGAGACAGTAGAATAAATAATTCTAAAGTTGTATGATTATGATGTCCCCACATGGTTAACAATTCATCAGTAGGATTCTTTTCATCTCGTAAATTTTGTATTTTACTAATATCATATCCCATCCAAACACCTGTTTCAATATATTGAAATTATTACTATATTACTCTAGTTTTGATTAATAAATTCAAATTCTTAAAATGAAATTCAAAAAAGTACATACCTGCAAGTTCTTCCCATTTATTGTTTCGATTTAGTATTTGACATAAATTTCTTCTTTCAAGATACGGTATATTATAAACGTACTTGTATTCTTGAATATCTAAAGCCATTTTTTAATATTATAGGTATTCAACCTATATTTGTAACCTTGTTTCCTGAAAACGAAATGATTATAGTGTAGGATAGGATGCTGATGGTTCAATGATTATAGCTTCATCCTAACCTATATAGTACAAGTTTTATTTACATATACATGTTCATGATTAGAAATGTAGTGATTTTAATATGAACAATTGTTAGTAAAATGATCAATTACAAATAAAATGTTTACAAGAGCGTTATAACTTTAAATAAAAACAAATTTTTTAATATTAAAGTATTACATTTCTAAATTTAATACTTAAATTTACCTTTTATCTAAATATTTGTCAATATTATAGGTTATCTTATATCATCATATTATACATAATTTTACTTACACGTAATGAGTATATTCTAACTTTAAAGTACAAAGCTTACAAATAAGTATTAATAATTTATGAACAGGTACTTTAATTGAATCTGTAGAAAAACGTCTGCTGATGATGAGTAGTGAGTACATACAACATGTCAAATGTCAGTGATCAGATATATATATAGTATAGCTTATATATTTTGAGCACGTCGACAAGACGACAACTGAACGACAGATTCTATACACAAAAATAGCGCCGCCTTACGGCCAACGGCGCGGAAGCGTAGGGACAAAATACATAGGGCTCTATGCCTCTATACTTTATAGTCTTATCTTATTTCTTATATTATTCTCTTAATCTCTTATGGGCAAATAATTAGAATTAAATTAGTTCAGCTAATGAATTTAAGAATATTCTTATAACTTTTTATAATAAATGAAAACAAAATAATAATGAAAGAAAAAAAAAAGAGATCTCATAGGTTTTCCAGAAACTTGTAAGAAATTATTTTCGTTTTTCGCCCATACCGGATACCCATAACCATAAGACGGTAAGAAACTAAGAACTACGACCCTATGCATTTTGTTACGACGTATTCTAAGTCGATTGGCCGCCAGACGGCGTTTATCTGAAAGTAAGATGACATATACTATACATTTTGCAGTCGGCGAATACGTATATATTTTGAGGAACTCTGAGTCCGAACTCTGACTCTATATTATGAGTGACATTACAGGGCGCTTTTGCAATGGCCGCCGAGTGAACCGAGTAAGGGAGTGTCCACAATTGTGCTGTTCTGTGTTGTGCGGTTGTATTCGGCACTGTGCTGATAATCAAGATTCAAGAACACTTTTAGAATCAGTGTAGATTGAACAAGGAGTTAAATTGTTATCTAACAGTATATTACACACCTAGGGAGCAAAAGTAAAGAATGTCCCAGATCGCATGTAAATTGTCACCCGAACCGAAAGCGAGGGTGACAAACATGCGATCTGAGGGATTTTTTATTTGCTTCCATGGTTAGTATTCGATTTTTTTGTCTAGTGAGGCCGAAAATACAACATTCGCGATCGGGCGCCGGGAGCGAAAGTGGTACTTTGAAAAAGTTATTATTATATAGTTATTATTTGAAAAAGTAAAAATCACACATGTCGAGTGTTTCCCAGCGCTACTATAAAAATAATAAATTTTCTCATAAAAAGAGTAAAGTTTATAAATAAATCTTTCTCCGTACTCTTGTTTCTTTGATTGCTTATAATTTTTTGTAAGATTAATATATTTTAAGAAAATAAAGCCTAAATTTGAGATTTTTCTGACTACTTTTATAATCTTTTTTTTCGTTTTCGTATTATACTTAAATACTTGGAAAGGCAGTCAATATAGAAGAAGACATGATATATCAAAAAAAAGTGTCTATAAGATGAAATTAGCATTACTGGGCTTCATTTTTGGATATCACAAATCGTCACTCAAAATCTTATCAAAATCTATTTCCCGGAGGGTGTGTAGTCGCTTCTTGCGAGTCATATAAGAATATAAATAAAAACGGTTAGTATTATTGATACGCACCAACGCATGAACAACAGCTGTTGTATAAGTTGCCGAGGCTCCTTCGACTATTCGACATGTATCTATGCATCCTGTATCATTCATATCGAAAGTACATTTATCTTGAATTTGGTATTTACTGACAACGGAAGCACACGTTTTTGCGATACATCCTTGTGCATACGCTACGGACAACAAACATGCTACCAACGCAATAGTGAATAACAGGATTTGAATTCTCGCCATATTATTATCTAGAAATTAATATATTACTTTTAAAATATATGAAGATTTAATATATATAAAACAATTACTTATGTTGAATCTTTTTAAATTTGGTTTACTATTGTATACGATTTGTTAATATTTATCAACCAATTGGAACATACGAAATTTTCCGTTAAATGCCTGTAGTTTAAAGTATTACAGAAATTGTAAAAAATTTGTTCTTTTCGTATTTCGAATAGTACAAAAGAAAAAGTATTTCACCTAGTGCTCAAATTTCGAACTCAATGTAATTATTTTTACAAGTGATGATTTACTCTCCACAGACAAGTTCGTTTGAGCATAAGCGAAAGTGCAATTTAAGACACATGGCATGATGCATCGCTACGTATGCAAAAGAAAACTCAGCTTCTGAAAAATCACGGCAACCACGTGCGACTAATTCCCTTCCTAGGGACCAATAATTAGGAAGGTGGGAGAATACATCAGCGGGATATACAAACCAGGAGACACGTAGCCCCGCGCAGAGAAGAAAGAGAGAGAACGACCATAGGAACTGACCAGTCACCCAGGAGTCCACGAGGCAACTTAACGATAAAAATGCATCGCGAAAACTTTACTCGGGTAGACCATCTACCTCTCTCTCACACGAATACCAGTTATATAATAAATAGCATTTATACCTATAATCAATCAGAGTTCGTTGTAATTATTACTATAAAAATCCCGCTCACACGTTGCGGTATAGGGTATAATATAAAAAAAAATTATTTCTATGTTGTAACAGTACTACTTAACACTATTTATTTGGGTATCTTTATAGTAATTATTATAAATTTATTTTTACTTACCTTTGATTTGATGTAATTCGTTGAAAATTGTTTAATAAGTAAAATTTTTTAGTTCCTCATTTATATATAAAATTGGCTCTCTGCATACGATTACTTTATCTATTTTAATTGATTTGGAGAAAGTATACTTATTTCTTATCTTCATATCAACGGCATTTGGTTTCTTTTAAACTTCGACTAACTATTTAACAATGACATGATATCGATAACGCAACCACAGTATCTTAAAGAATGAATACGTTTATTCATAAAAGAATACAGACGAGTGAAATTTCATTCATTTACAATGTTTTTCCCTGTAAGTCAAGGTTTGCGAACATGTGACTAATGTTTGATTTGTATCTTCTTTGTGTAAGTTTCGCGATTCATTTCTACGTCAATTCCGTGGTTATTATTCTAGAAAAAGCTGTTTCTTAATAAAAAGTTGTTTATTAACTAGATAACTACTAAACGGAAATCGCTAATCAGTACTATGTACAGATATTTTTAAATCATACTTGAGAATTAGGTAACAATAAAAATATAAGACTACGTTATGGTAAATACAAAAATATTTATTCTTTAAAATATTAAATAATAGGAGTAACAAATGTTTAAAGATAACAGCAAGAGCATATTAATTATTTTCATTAAAAATAACAAAAATCTGTTAAAAGTCCATAATAATTTTAATTTAGAATGTCAGCTTATGTTTTCACTCAACTTAAAAGAAAAAGAAAAAAGAAAACTATACATTAGTGTTTGTAGTTTACGTAAATAGTTTAGATATCTTTTAGCTTATTCTTAAGACGAAGAAAAGAATGGATAAATGCAAAGTGAATGATAGTAATATAAAAATCTTGAAGCTTTTTATATTTATTGTAATCTTAACAAAATTGGACAAAATAAACTTTAGTCAAATTTTGTACAATTAATTAGTAAGGAACATATATACATTTGGTCGTAACTATTGCTTTTCAAAAGAAATAATCTTTATTTATAAATTTAACAACCCCCCTAACGTTTCATTATTTCTTTGTAGCAGTTATATAGATACATAATTAGTACATAAATATATAACAATAATTTATTTTAAATTATGTCAGAATGTTTTCATCGTTGAAAAGTCCTTTTTCTCGTTTGAAGTGATTGTGTTTTAATTTTCGTCAAAAATGTCGTCGTCTTGTCCATAGTCATCATATTCGTCTTCGACGATTTTCAGTTTTTTCGGACAGTTAGAACATTTCGATTGTTTTAGTCCATAATTCAGGCACGTGTTGCCGACGCATTGGCAGCATCCATCATGAAACCATCTGTAACTGGCTGCACCCATGCTTTGACAGGATCGTTTGCATTTTACCCAGGAGTTGCAGTCTGCCATAAAAGCTACAGTACAATTAACCGTCATATCCGGTTTCATGGTATCATTATAGTCTTCGTCAATGGATTCTAAAATTAATAATAACTAATTTAGTACACGTTATATAAATCCAAGCTATATTTGTAGATATATATTATTATATTTAATATTCACAAAGTAAATATAATAAATTCATATTTTGTGATTGAAACTTCATTGATTGATATTATTTAAAATTTAAATAATCAGAATATGTTGTAGTCGTGAAACGTACCCATAGGATTCTCCGTATTATTTTCTTCTTGAGGAGGAAGAATTGCAGGCAGTATATCTACAGGATAGGTGATGCTTGTCCATCGTTTATGCTCATCTGGATCTTCAGTAAGTGCGCGAAAAAGTTCTGGAAATGGTTCTACAAAATTTTCGACATGTGATATTTTACTCAACACGGTATCTGTATTATTTTGCGTTGGACAAAGATCTATGGAAAGTAAATTATATAAATTAAAAATCTTCGATAAACAGATTTTTAAATCTAGGAATTTAATAAAAATAAAGTATAATACATACCAAAACAAGAGCAACATTCGTCGAATAGAAAATTGAGACAAATAAAGCAATCCTTGCAGCAATCGCAAGTACTTAGGTCGCATTTGCAACTTCCCATGAGCATGCACTTGCTAACTACACTGGCACAAACTGATTCGTTGCACCCGTAAGACCAGTTTATCGAAAATATAATTAAAGCTGTTGCTACAATCAACAATTTCTTTAATTGTGGAAAACCCATATTGTCGAGCTCCGTAACGATTGAAAAAAATAATTGCTGACTTCATATCTGGATCTTTGACGAGGTTGATTTTGTTTCCTGTAACATAAATTGTTAAATGGATTTAAAAGATCTTTAAGAATAATACCATTTAGTGATATAAATTCATTGTTAAAATAAATATTTTTTGTTTACAAAAAGGAAATCGCAAATTTATATGAATATGAGATATATATAATAAAAACACATAATAACACATATTTAATTAATTGTTATAAGACTATTTCCTCCGTTTAGCAATAATAATATTATATTTTATGAACTCAATAAAGAAATGTAGACATACTGTGATATACTTGTTCACCGACTCACTAGTACACTAGCAGAAAATGTTTGTGATTGTTGTATATGTTTGCTCTCGAAGTGTTGACATAAATCAATTTTAATTAAATACATTTTGAGCGCGTAATATGAAAATTGATGAAAATAGACGTTTTTCTATCAAAATTAAATTAGTTAAGTGTAATCAAGTCATTCTAATCATAATAATGTAATTATATGCTTAAAAACTTGTTGTTAAAATCAGGTATTGCAATTGTTCAAATTTACAGTATGATATTTGTATATAGATCGCTACAAGTGCATGGTAACATCATTTAGTAAGAACAGAATTTTCTACATTATCTATGAACAGTACATATTTCCTTCAACCGGGCATTGAGATGTCATATTTCCTTCAACCGGGCATTGAGATGTTGTACGTGGAGATGGCGCTTTAAGCTCTATTTCATTGAACGTGCCACAATTAAAATAAAATATTAATAAATAGCTTAATATAATAATATCAACTCTCGTTTAAATTAGAGGTTTCACTGCATTACTTCCTAGAAAAGAAAGCTTTGGAATGATGAAAAATCATTTTTGAGACAAACAACGTTTTAAATTATATTTTAAAACATTTAGTATGGTATATAACAATCCGATATTTTTGAAAAAAATTTGTTCATGACAGTATACATCCGATGTATAATACTTATGTGCATGTGCGCTCGCCTATTCGCGTTTGTGTAAAAAGGTCTTTCAATTGCCTAGATTTTTTCTTGTTAAAGTTTTAACTATTAATAATCTGTTATAATTTGTCATTAGGGAAAATATCATCTTTTTATTCAATTTTTATCTCTGAAGTTATCAATGCGTTCTTCCAAAATTTTTACCAGTTACTAAACTTATAAAATTTTTAATTCTGT
>JAPYZO010005379.1:22-16433 GCA_030522905.1 Torymus flavipes | reverse complement strand
AGAGCATTGGTTATAACATAATCAATATAGTCACAGAGAGTAAATTTGGAATCCAAAATTACTTCTAAATATTTAATAGAACTAACTCTATCAAAGGGATACCACATGACCCAATATTATAACTGTAGAGATCACAAGTTACGTCTCTTATAAAAACTAATTAGATGACATTTTTTAATATTCAAAGTAAGACCATTTCTTCGTGATCATAATAATAATTATGCTATTCAAATCTCTTCATAAGTTTTGACAGCCAGTCATGGATTTAACGTTGGTATTAGTAAAACTTAGCATCATCGGCATACAAAATAATTTTATATAAACTTACCCAAATGTAAACTTTGAGACATTTCAGAAGGAATAAAGATATAAAAATAAAGATGAATACTACTGAAATAAAATAACATCTTCCCCAGTAAAAATGTTAATCATAAATTACCTATTTCTTAGCAACTGTATGGCTAAGAAAAATATTCTAGTTTTATTTGATAATTATGTACCAATTCAAAGTAAATTTTGACATTTACATTTGACATCATTGATTGATCATTGATTGATCATTGTGTTGTTATATATGGATTTTCGCTAAAAATATTAATAAATACCCAATTAACACATTAACTATAAAATACCGTTAATTTTCTGCGAGGATTATGGAAAATTATTTAATACTTTAGTAGTAAACGTATAATAGTAATTTAACATAATTATATTTTTTGTGGTTGAGTAAAAATGTTAATAAATTGTGTGCGGATAGTGTATACAAGATATAATATAGAAATTTCTATTTTCATTTCGATATTAATATTACATATACAGCATTATATAAATACGTAGAAAATAATACCTTTCTCTCTCAGGTAAAACAAAGTCTTATATAGAACTATACATGCTGTAATCTACGAGCGGTATTTATACTTATACCCAGTGTTAATATTTACCATACGTGGGAGTAAAGCGTTCCATTCATATACGTCGATATTCAATTTAATATAGCTTTTACAGTGCTTGTAGTAATTTTTTTTTATTCACTAAGAAAGTGTTGGTCAATATCAGTTTACATATAGCCTTTCTGTTGTACGTTTTATGCTGCAAACAAAAACTTAAGTGTCAAAGAAACAATATTATCAAATTATTCTTCTTGCATTCATTAATAGTACTTTTCGATACGGGTACGGAAGTAGAGTATTTACCTGATGTAACGTTTTTTGTTCAAGCAAAGCGAGAGATTTTAGTAGCTTGATGTTCCGTAGAATTTTTCTTCAAGGTTTAAAGAACATGCTGAAATTTTTATAATACTCGGTTATAGAAAACAAGACTAGATCTCTTTTGAGACTGTATAACCTTTAACCATGTGATTGTTGTTCCCATTCTGTTAACCTAAAATGTTGGTTGCGAAATATGTTGCAGAAAATGGTATGCTACACCTGACCACAGTTATCAGATTGTAAACGTAGAATACCGCTAGAAACGAGAAATGCTTGGTGGCTGTTTGTAGGTGTAGGTCGCGACATCTATTAAGGATTTCTACTGCAATAGAAAAATACCCTGAAATCGACTGAATTACTCACCCCTTCTATCAATGATCATTACTTCTTAAAATGCACATTAAAGGAGCCATTTATTATAAATCCACAACCTCTTCCAACACTCTCTACTCATAACAATCATTCATACTCTTATAAGACTATATTCTACCTCTGGATACCACAGCGAACCCTTAAATACGACTATCCCCGATAACTAATTAACTCGCAAATCTCGTGTTTCCTCTCAATATCACCCTCGAACAGACCACTTTGCGCGATAAAGCAAAAGTCACGGAGGCCACACGCATCAGTTCCTTATCAGCTCGCAAATTACGCCCGGCTCTCTCCTTCCCTCGCTCCCAAATCGAACTCTCTCTCTCTCCTCCTATCCATAATACACAAACCATGCTGACGCACTCGTATACACGCATACACAGAGCCGCATATATGTACACATACACGCAGCTGCACGCTCGAAGTCTATTGGCGGCGCGGCCATACCGCAACTGCAGATGAGACTGGACCACCACGTCCACACATCAGCCTATACCCTCGGGCTGGCACACATATATAACACACGCACACATATATAGCCATATAGAAATTTATGGCTCACTTTGGGCGAGCGCTCACGCACGCAGCTAACAAAGCGACGCGAATTGCCGCGCCCCGCAAGTGTGCAAGTGCATGAATATGTATATGTCGGCGGGGGGGAAGGGGCGGAGGGTGAGTTTCGCTCTCGCGATATGCGCGCGTAAACACACACACGCATATATACAGCAGCGATATAGAGTCCTTCCGAATCGCATGAAACTAGCCTCTGCGCGGCGCATATGTGTATGTGTGCGCGGGTAAGAGAGTGGCTCTCACGTACAACGTGTGGGTATATGCTCGCGAGATCAAAGGCGCCGCTTTCTTTCTTCCCCTTTCCTCCGTGCTCACACATACACACACGCAGGCACACTGACACACCCTTTCTGCACTGTATCAGCTCTCTCTTTCTCTCTCTCTCACTTGCTCATTCGCGACGCGCGCGTCTACGTCTTTTTAGAACCTTTGGCCTAGCCCCCGTATATAGATATACACGTCTGGGCACACAGACGTACGCAAATGATAGAACGTGATATAGCTCGACGTGCATTCGCGTGTGCGTGTGCGCCTGCATGTGTGTCAGTAGTTTCTTTTTTACTACTTCGTCTTTATTGCGCCATTCTCTCTGCCGTCTCGCATCCCCCGTCCTCGCTGCATCTTCTCGCTCTCTTTTTTTTATGCTCGCATAAAGGCGACGCACTGTGTATATATACAGGAATACATATATATGTACGTAGCCGAGCGCAGAATTCGTCAAACGAGAGATCGAATCTCCGGCGGCAGCGGTGAGATGGCAAAGGGCGCGGATAGAGGACCGGCGTTTATAGTTCGCCGCCGAATTCGCGAAATATTCGCAATCGCTATTGTGTCCCCGAGGACGTTTGATTGCGCGAGCGCGCGCTTAGCTCGACATATGCGCGTTCGATTTTGCGAAATAGGCCTCGTTTCGCGTTATGCGCGCGCGCCCGTTTCTGTGCGCGATTGTTCGATTGATTGATTGACGCGAGCGCGCGTTTTCGCCCTCTCTGGCTCACTCTTCACGTTTCGCCGATTCCATTTAGCGGTGGCGCGAGGCCGGCTTTTGTGCATTCGCCTATATGGATGATGGTCCGACAAGCTTTTTTTTTTGCTCGGCTTTGAACTTCCGATGTCCATGCGCGTGGTGGCCTGAGAGGCAGAGAGGATGCTTGACTCGGAAGTCCTGCGGCATTGTAGGGCTCAATGAGAGGATTTGTCGCGGTCTTTGGGAACAATGTATTTGGGAATGGCGTGAGTTTTGTTGCTAATAGAGATTTCAATGCGACTTGTGACTAGCTCATTGTTCCCCGATAGCAGAAAGTACTTCGAATACAAAGATTGATGGCGAATGCAACTTGGTCCCTTGCTGCAACTAGCTAGCACTCTATTTTATTGTCAGTTTATTACAAATTAAACGAGAGAAGTGCATTTGTAAAAGCACTCTCAATGTAATCAAGTAGGTATTATGGTTTTTTTTTATTTTTAATAGTGCGTTGATGTATGATATATTAATTTGAAGTGATCAGGTTGATATTTTTAATTTCAAGAGTATATTAATGAAATTGTCAAAATTCGATAAATTAATACACTAAAAGTCCTTTTCCATAGACATTTTTCAAATAAATTAATAATTGAATTTAATGATATGAAGATGTATTACTTATTAAACTATTTATTCTAAATATTTTTTATAATTTAAATCAGTCTTGTTGACGTTTACAAAATGCATGCATGCAATTTATATAAAAAATATTTCGCATGCGAAATCTAAATTATAATTTTTAATCGTCACATAATTAAAAGGACTATGAATACCATTCATTGAACTTATATTATTGAACAAAAGCTCTTATATATCCTAGGTATAGCCTTTATCGCGAATACATTCCTAAATGATTTTACGCAGTACGCACTATACACTCCGATCGATTTTCCTCCTGCAAAATTGCGCCAAATTGCACCGTGGAGATAAAATCGCGCTCGCGTCGTTCTTTCATTCTCTTTTTTTTCTACCAAATACATCGCTCTACTAATATCCCTTTAATCAGCGAAATCCGAAGTATGCGCTGATGGATCGCCCGCGTGCTTTGTCGGCGCCTATCGCACGCACATACATACACGCCGCCGCTGCCGCGCGAGCGTCGATTGAATGCCCCGCGAGTTTTCACCGTGAAAACGCAAAGCACTTGCGCGCTTCTTTCCCCCACCTGTCCCCCTCTCTCTTACAGTTTCACTATTATCGGTCTTTTCTCTCGGAGAGAGAAAGAGAGAGAGAGAAATATTTCGTCCTTTTGCGTAGCGAGATACGATGCCTGAATTACTTGGGCGCAGAGAGGCAAACATTGTAGGGGACGCTTTAATGGAACGAGCGTACGCGGAAAATTGCAGTATTGTGTATACAAAAAAGGCGCTAAAGTCATTTGGATGGCTTCCTCGTTGGTGTAAATCTCTCTCGACCATATAGGTATCGAGGTACTGTGCGTTCGCATGCATACGAATGCGAGTTTTTGTCTAAGAAGTATGTATAAAATGCAAAAGATCATTTGAAGTATTTTTTTATTGATTCGAAATATATGGTATGATTAGTTTGGTATGAATAAAGACTATTTTATTGGAACTGCTACTATAATACCAATGACTTATAAACCACCCTTTGATTTTTTTTTCAAATCAAAATAAGAAATCAATGATATATTATATTTAAAAAAAGTGCAATATACATTATTATAACAACTATTGTGCCTATGAAATATCGAAAATATTCTATATTTTTTATTAAAATGTCTTAGAATATTATTTAACCGAGTCAATAGTCATTTTATTTTATCGGATGATTTTAATTTATATCATCATCAGCTATTGGTTTTTCGTCTAGTTTTATGTAATAATTATAATAATTATATTAGATAAGCATCGATGAAATGAAAACCTTCAAGAAGTTGTAAACATAGTTTTTGCTACAGTGAATGTAGTCTCTTTTATGTCTAAGAAGATGCTTAAATGTAAGTACGGGCATTGTTTTTCAATGAGCTTATGAGTGAAAAATAAAATGAGCTCATTATGGATAGCGTTTGTAGTTTATAGGAAAGTAAATGCGCAAGTTCGCGTAATAAGAAAAGAGAGTATGGCATATTGACGATATACGAGGAAAAAAGGATATAGCACAGCTATAACAAAGAGAAATTTAATGCTATAGTTTAAAATGGGGGAGTGCATCGTGTGAATGTTTTATACATCGAATACAATATAGATGGATAGAAAAGTTGAAAATGAAAAAAAGTTTTATAAAATTAAAAGGAATTTGGAACCGATTGTAGATTTTGAGCCAAGCAGTTTTTTATAAATAAAAATTTTTTTTCAAAATTTCAAAAATTTTTCTAGTTGTTTACTGTTCTACTGGTTTAAAGCACCGAAAATAATTTAAAAAAAAAACCATGATGGGAAGTAGAAGATTATCAATGTATAATTTTATAATGACAAAATTTCTTTGAAACAGTTTTTCCTTTTTTTTTTTAATTTTTATAGAATTCTCAAACCTATTCAATATTCAAAAGTTCTTGTTTTCATTTTTGACATCTAAAACGTATAAATATTATTTAAAATAAATAAGTGCACTTACAAAGAAAAAAAAAAAAAAAAAATTTACGGCCAGTTAAAATTAATGAACCACGATATTACAAATAATAATACCAGAATTATTACTACCAGGAGTTTAAAAAATAATCGTTATTAATATTTGATTGGAATTAAGATATTGATTCTAAAAAAACGCACTTAACCATGAATGTAGACTTTATATGTGCATTATTAAAAAAAAAAGTTTTCTTTTGACTAAAATTGGTTTAAATATTTAATTTGAAAATTCTGAGTACTTATTGCGTAGAAACATCAAAAGTACACGTTTTCTGAAAATGACACACCTACAATGGCTATAAAATTTGAATAATTTTTCAAAATAGCTGAAAATGAAACTTCTGAAATAATAATAATTTAAATATTCACATGTTGTATAATTTAATTTAATTTTTATCTATTTTTACAAAAGTTTGTTAGTATAACGAGTTGTGTAAGCATCGAGTGGGCGTTCTAATATAAATATTGTATTCATTTTAAGGTTAGTTTTTGTAATATTAGTTTTCAGGGGAATCATAATACGCAATATATGAAAATCCAATCAGACTTTAAAATGAAACACCTGATGTATTTATATTCGCCATCATGTAGACTTATACTTGTAAGGCAACTAAGATTATTGGTAATAAATATCATTTTTAATAACTATTATTATTGTGACTATTTCGATAAAGTACTGCAACTTATTGCAGATATATTTTAAAATAAACTTTTTTTTATTTGAAATTTTTTTCATAAGTATCTAAAAATATAATATTTTATTTATTGTATTTTAAATAATTGTCTTTAAAAAAATGTATATTATTGATCAAATACTATCACGTCAGTTAAAGAACATGGCATCATCGCATGCACGTACTTCGCCTCATGTAATAATGGGTTCACAGCGCGAAGAATAATGTACGGAGGCGTTCAGACTTCTCATTGTAGTATACAGAACTAGAATATTAATTAATGGCTCTTAATTTTCCTTAATTGGTCGATCATTGCTACTGTTGTCGCTTGCTATGTACAGCCGCGAACGCTTGCAGTTGCGGGTTTCTTATTACAATTTGCCATTCGTCTTGGCTGCACTCCCAATTTAATTAATGACGACTAATTTTCGTACATATGTATGTACAACTGCCGACATTAACTATCCTCCTAACGGACTAAAAAGAAAACTATATTGAAATGAAATCATACTGATCAGTGAACAATTTAGGGGCAATCCAAAAGCAAGATATTATATATTTATGAGAAATCAGCTTTTTTGTATAAGAATAACCTTATTCATAATAGAAAATGTTTTTAGGCTTTACAAATCTATCAATTGATTGATCTCCAAAAAGTATAAAATATTAAATAATATAATAATAATAAAAATTATATACAATTTTTAATTTAAAATATAGGTTAAAGAGTTGTGTTATATTTTTTATTATATAAATACCTTCGTTTTACTATGCTGATGCCAATAGTATCCAAACTTTTCGAATATGTGTACATATGACAATAGGCCTTAAAAAACTAAATCTTAATAAACTAACATAATTGAATAATGTATTTTACCAATATTCGCTTTTCAATGTCAAACGTTATGTAAAAAATCCAATTTTCTATAAAATTACATTGAAAAATATTAAATTGATCTTAACCAAATTCTAATATTAATTCTAATCTCAATTAGCATAATATTAATTTTTAACATCATCTTTTTTCAAACTTTTCTTATTGAACATTCATAAGTTATGATACAACTAGCACTACACTACAAACGAGCTGTTCTTGGCGTCATTCTGTGAACCGCACAAACTGAACTGCGGCGACATCTGTCCGGCAACGCAGGAAACCTGTAGTGAATTAGTAGATGGAAACTTAGCACAGACTCAAACCATTTCCAATGTTAGTAAATTCTTTTTTTTTTCACTTTGCAAGAACTATTAGTCCGATTAACTTTATGATTATTAATAATTATCAATAAAAATGCATAATTATTCAAGTTATTTTTTAAATTCATTATTTAATATAATATTGTTACTATAAAGTGGTTCTGATTTACTAATAACTTAAAATGTAAGAATTTTAATAATTTTTTAAAATAATGAATACTTGCTGAGTAATTATAATGTAAGTAAAAAAAAATTAATAATATAACATTCACAAGAAATTTCCTACAATTTCTTGAAGCCAAATTTTGCATAATTTAAACTTTTATCAACTAATTATATCTGTGAATTACTTTGAATATTATTTCAAAGTATTTCTTACGTATCCAGATAGAAATAATCGTTCAGGATTGTATTCAATGGTTCTATACACATCTAAAACAAAAATAATAATTCACAAAGCATTTTCTGCGTAATCTATTTAAAATTGCATTTATGCGAATAATACAACAAAGTAAATTTTCAATGTTCAACATTAACTGTCCGTTGAAAAGAAAAAATGAAAAACTTATATCTTAATCATTTCTCCATTGATCTGTAGACTTGCAACCTCCTTGCTGCCTGTAATGCAGTTTTTGTCCTTTAGCAGTAATATAAAAATTGTTTTATAAATCAATCAAATGCGTTAAATCATTATTTACCTTCTAAACGATATTTTTTTTATAAATGTCAGGTATAAAAGACCATCAGCTGACACTTAACTTTCCCATGAGAATTTTGTACCTGGTACCCCTGTTCCATAAAAATGTATACCTATTATGAACATTTTTTTTCCCATTTATACATAAAAAATTAATTATTTATTTAGTAATGTAAAGCAAAAACAAATAACCCATGACTGCAAATGTATTTTTCTTATTAAATTTAACCGTCCCAAATCCCTTTTGCTTTCATTTTTATGAAACCGTTCCATAATAGGAGCCGCTTTTTAAAGTGTTTTATAATAGGGCTCTTAGAGGAGATGTGATTATCAGATAAGGTTTGTTTTCATGATTTTTCACTGATTTTCAGGAGAAGGAGTCGACCAGTTTAAAAATATGTTATATTTAACTAATTTTATAAACTATTTCTCGAATTTGTGTATAGACTTTGCATTTACATAGAAAGGTTTACCTTTATCTTTAGCACTCAATGTAACTTCGTCGTTGCCGTTGCTGAAAAAAAAAACATCATTTTATTGTAACATAAGTATCGAAATTATATACGAATTGTACAAAAATGGTATAAGATCATTTTTTAATAAGAGTTTTACATAATTATTGTATAATTTTTATATAATCGTGATGGATTATTTTTATGTGGGTATGCTCATTATAATTATGTTTTAGTTTATAATATAAAGTATACAATACACAACATACAAACATACACGCACACGCACTTACACATACACGCACACATTACAAATAAAGAATTGAAAAAAAAAAATAATTTTCATGAATTAAAATGCACAAACTTAAAAATTCAAAAATACTCGATTGAAACGTAACATCAAAACGAAAATAAACCTGGCATTCTTCGCATTCTCCCACGTCTCATTCACATATGCACATTTTTTTGCATTCATCGTGAAATTCTTGTCTGTATGATCAGAATACAAAAAGTGAAAAAATCACCTGACAAAGCAAAGGCAAGAAAAAGGAAATGCATGTTATATCTGTTTGTTCACCAGTTTGAAATCTAAAGTAACGAATCTGGGGTCAGTGACATCTGAATGACAACAAAGTGTACTGTCTTCATTTCTCGTGCCGAAATAAAAAGTAGACTATAATCAGGTGTTATACAGCTCAAACATTGACAAGATGGTGACCATGCGGTATACCTACGCAAAACTAATGAACATGCAACTAGGATTGTATATTTTTAAATGGCAAACCTTAATTTCATGGATGGAATATATACAAACAATGACTGATTTTTTAAAGTTTTATATGTATATTTTAGATAACAGAGAAAGGAAGGATAACAAATTCTAAGAATTAATAATTGACATAACTTTTTCTTGTAATCTTCAGCTTTAATTGAAAACTTTAAATTTTGTAGATATTCTCTACATTAGAAGTTTAAGAATTAATGCAGATTAAACTTGAAATTTTTTAATTTTTTAGGTAAAAACTATTATCTTATATCGAAAATGATATATGATATAATTTAATATCATAAAAAAATGTAATGAAAATGTACATAATGAAAAAATTTTCGACTTCATTTCGAAATGAAATAATATATCATTAACGTGCACTAAATAACAATATTAAAATTTGAAATGTATTGAATGATTTTTTTTTAGATTATCTAAAAGCACAACTAGTTTAAATGTACGTAAATTTAAAAGATTTTACATTCAATATCTACTAAATATCTTTATTATAAAATTATTTTCGATTAAGTGTCGGTAAAGTAGAATATATTTAGCATTGGATTGAATGTTGTAAATAGTATTTTTCTGCAAGTAGTATTTGCAATGTATAACATTTATTTAAAAAACTGTATTGATCCTTTTAAAGAGTAACAAGTATGTAATTAAGTAAATAAATTCTCACGAAACAAAGATATAGCGTTTGTACTAGGTACTTTTTCGTGTTTCTGTTTGTTTTCATGATTTAAAAATTACAAACTAAACTTTTAATCTTTAAAGTTCCCTAGATTTTTTCGCCGAGTAAGAATTCTCTCTGCGTACTTTTTTACTGCATGAAACTTTACCGAGAGCGTGCGAGCCAGGGCGTGCGCTTCCCAGCAGGATAAATAGTGAAACTCGAAAAAAGTGAGCGCGGAAAAGGCTGGACAGGAAAATGAAGATGCAAGAGTGAAAAGTGTAGGGGAGATGTATAGTAAAAGTGTAAACACACGCAGCAACGAAAGAAAAGAGAGAAAGAGACTCGGCAAGCTGTTCATTTTGCACGTGAGCATGCTTCTCGTAGATGCATTTTTAATTTACATTGTTAGCGTTTCTTTTTTCTCTGTAGCGTTTTTTTCTTGCGACAGCACACGACGTCGCCCGAGTGAGTATAGTTGCTAACACACAGCTTTGTAATGATCCGCTGACAATCCTCGCGGCCGCTTACTCGACCGAGTTTCTTTTCTGACATAAAAGAAAAAGATAGGGAGTCGTTAGCGCCAGAGAAAAAATAGGTTATTTTCGTAAATTTCAATATTAACTTACAATATCTGAACTCGACACGAGAAACATATTTTCTCACGTATCTTGAGGCACTGAATCCAAATCTCAAGTCAAAATAAAGGATTTTCGAGACCGATTTTCTGTAAATAATATTTTATTTTCAGAAACCAGAAAAAGCATTCACATAATTAACAGGGACAGAAAAAAATGTTAGAACTCCGCATGAGAAATACGTTTTCTTACATGTTTTTCAAGGCGCCGAATCTATATCAAAAGTTAAAATTTTTTCCGGGATGATTTTGTTTAAATACCGTTTTTTATTATCATGAAAACCTGGAAGCCAGGGAAAAGTATTAAAATAATATCGTTACAATGATCCATTTTTTTGTGGGCTTGTGTTGTCGAAAGTTGAAAAAAGTTAATATTACAATATTTCCAGTGATTTTGATCATTGCACGGAGTTAATTTTAAGTATTGTCAAATTATGAAATTGTAAAAAGAAATGATCTTTTATTGCGCAACAAATATTTTGTAATAGATTTATAGTGATAAGTCCCCCCCCCCCCCCCCCCGTGGCTTCACTTGCCGTGTCAACCGTCCGCTGTCTATGTAAAAAGGAGGACCTCAACGAATACGTAACAAGTAGGGAAATGCATAGATACGTACAAAATCAATATACTTGTTCAGAGCTTGATAAAATGAAATAAAATTTTAAATATGAAATTTAAAAAAAAAAATTAATTCCAGGAAGTGAAGGGAAATTTAAAAAGCATAAGAATGAAGGTTGCTAAAATAAGTAGAAAAATGAATAATTCATGCCATATTCAATAGTAAAAATTGATAAAAATGACTATTTAAAATGCTCAAATTTGAATGGATTCTTTATGTTTAACAGTTTTCCTTATACATTTGCTATATTGATATTTATCGAGGCCATTCGTTGGGATCCTTCTTTTACAGATGATGCACGACTACTACTACTTAGGACAACCTTATATCTTCACAAAAACAGCTACATCTCAAATACTAATATATTATTTTATTATAATGTGCTTCTAAAAAAGTAAATTCATAGTATTCTTCACTATGTTCGTATGTTTAAAGATATTCTCCGGATCGAAACAGCAATTTTAGTTTTTGTATTTTTTATATAATGTTTTATTAATTTGATAATCCAAGAGTAAGTACATGTAACAAATATATACTAGAAGAAACATAAGACAATTTTTTTCAGACAAATTCTTACGTCCCTTCTAGTATACAATATTGGTTACATGTACTTACTCTTGGATTATCAAATTAATAAAACATTATTTAAAAAATACAAAAACTAAAACTGCTGTTTCAACATGGAGAACGTCATTAAAAATCGTCTTTATACGTCTAGCTCGTCCACAATAATTATTATTGATTATACATGAAATGTCCAATGGAAAAAAGTTTTGTTTTGATATCATCTACAGCTTTCATATTCTCTATGTAAAATCGAATCTTGTTAAATAATAAGCGAAAATCGACTGTTGCAGGTGTATATTATAGGTTTCAGTAGTACAGGAGAGTTACAGTTTAGTAGAGCAAGAAAACTTTTCCCGAGGGTGCGTTTAGTGCACGAGCAAAGCGAGGGCGAAATTTTGTCAAAAAATGAGGTTTACGGGAAATATATGCTACCTTCGCCCTGATTTTCTGAGGTAAAAGGTGGCCATATCGGTTGAGTGCAGAATAAAAATCATTTTTATAAATTTATTTTGTCAGGAATTTACTGCACATGAAAATGTTAAATAGAAAAAAGTTTTGTTTTAATATTGTGTACCACTTTTGTAGCTAACATTATTGTGTAAAATTAAATTCTGCCAAGTAGTAGCCAAACATTGACTATTTTCTATGTTTTTAGTTGTTTTTCGCTATTATATTGAAAAATATTGCTGCTAGCCAAAAATCTTCAATACGAAGAAGATCTTTTTCAATTAATTCTAGCAGATGCATTTCTTAGATTTTTACTAAAATAATATATTGTGTACCTAGGGCGTAAAGGGAACCTTTTTAGACCGAGTGTGGAGTTTACAGTACGAGTCAAAGGCTAGCTGGCACGAGCCGAAGGCGAGTGCGTTTTGCGAACCGAAGTTGGTTAAGAAAATTGAACTATTATAATTATTATTATTAAGTTATTGAATATTTAAATAGTATATTATGCATAAAAGAGTTGTAAATAAACTTGTGATGTGGCTTTTGCCTGCACATCGCTACAACACAAAAGGTGTGTCCTTCTGCTGTCTCTGCGGTTGATTTATATATTTGAAATGTCCATGGAAAAAAGGATTGTCAATTTTTTTTTAAATTTGTAGTTAACTATATGGTTTCGAGTATTGTAAACCATTTTTAAATAGGTACGAAAAATATAATAAAATATTGTACCTGAAACATGACCTAGATAGTATCAATTAGCACATATAGTAATATATACGAAATCATAGTTGATTAAGGACGCTCTTGCGAGTACAACTGAAGTCAAATCTCATCGCAAAATGAACGAAAATATCTATGTGTAGGCTTAAAAATCGAAAAATCATTAATGCATATTGTTAGAACAAATATAAAATTTGCTGTTCATTGTCTATTTTCAATTAAAATAAATAGACAGTAAGGTGGCTCCGGCGCCATATATATATAAAAATAAAAATTTTTTACGATGCTTACTTCACATGTTATAATTTGTGAAACAATATAATATAAAACAAATGTTCTTGAAAGTAATGAACCAAATTTTTATCAAAGAAATTTGAATATTGTTAAAAAAGATATCGTAAATTGAAAAAAAATCAAAACCAATAAATCTGTCAATTTTCATCCGATTTTAATTTGCAAGATCTTATTTGATTCCTTGTTCAATTTGCAAGGTCTCATTTTATTCCTTGTTCAATTTTAGGGGGAGGTAGCGATATAAAAATTGGAAAATTTTCATTCAATTGTTTGTAGATTTGTGACTGAATTTTATAAACAATTGTTTATAACTTTACAGATTTTGAAAATTTTCCAATTTTTACATCGCTACCTCCCCCTGAAATTGAATAAGGAATAAAACGAGACCTTGCAAATTAAAATCGGATAAAAAATGAAAAAGATTTATTGGTTTTGTTGACTTTTTTTCAATTGGTGATATCTTTCTTCAACAATGTTCAAATTTCTTTCAAAAAAATTTTTTCATTTACTTCAACAACTCTTTTTTATATTATACTGTTTCTCAAATTATAACATGGGAAGTAAGCATCATAAAAAAAATTGCATATTTATATACATATATATAACGCCGGAGCCACCTTAACTTGATCCTTGAGGCACGTAGGTATACTGTAGTAGTGCAGTGACAAGAACCCGTGGCTGGCTTCTGCTAGGAAAAGGTTATATCACGCACTTCGTGCAGTTCATAAAGTTTATTTACTTTGATTAGTCATTAATAATAATAATTGATTAATAATAATAATATCTCAGTATTTCCCACGGTTACACGTGATTTACGAATAATGATGTGAAAAGCTTTTTCTCTCAACTCACATATTTTTTATTGAACCAAAAATTGTTTACGTTCGAGAATGCTCTAAAAAATTTTCAAAAATTGACAATTCTTTTTTTTAACTGATAAAACATTAGAATTTTAGTTTTAACGAATGATGCATTGTCTTACATGTTGATAACTGCAAATCTTTAAAACTAGACAACAAAACTAAATTTGTAAATTTAAATTTCTATAATAACGTGATGCTGGTATGGTAGGAATCGCGTCAATATTGGAAGTTACCCATGGGAGATAAACTAAAAGAGAGTATAATTTGCGAACTTTTGTCACGTTAAAAAAACCGTTACCAATATATTGGCACGTAGCTTCTTCCAAATGAATTTATCGCTCTTATATGTATAGTCTATAGTTCAAATATCAAATATGTTTATTCATTCTACATGTTTTTTCAATAACTTATTCTTGAAATCTTTTATAAGCTGCCACTGACATGTCAACACAAAAGTACTATGTTAAGATGTTAATAATTATACGATATAACCTACCTACATGAAGCAAAAAAATAGATGTTTGAGGCTTGTAGAGGCAGTATTTCTTACTTAGAAATGAAGGTCAATTTGATTCCACAGGCTTATATTTTCAAAGTATAAGCTACATATTTTGAATTAGCAATTTTTACAGCAAAAAGCTGTCAAAAAGAAATAAAAGTAAAATAAAAAAAGGTTTAATTTGTATTTGTAAGTCGATATTTAATGCATTTTCTATTTAAACTTAGAGATTTTCAAAGAATTAACACATTAGTATATAGCGAAAAGCATATTTATTTATTTATCTACTTCTTTTGCTTTATTAGAGGCAGTATTTACAGAATTTGATAAAAAAAAAGTAAACAAATTTTGTTAGATTTTTTTTATTAGAGCCTATATAAACTGATGGTACCAGACTAATCGAGTATTCAAGCACAATCCGTCTTACAAACTCTGTAAACACTTCTTGCAAATATGTTTTCAATTAATGGTAGCAAGTTTGTATTATGAAAATTTACTGAGCAATAAATTAATTCTGTTATTAACGATTTTACAGTTTCAAAATCTATAAGAATTGACTTTTTCTAGTGGTATATTATGTCGCCGGCTTAGTGCAAAAAGCTGACACGTCGATTTTTCGTTGGAAAAGCCGACACGTTGATTTTTGGTTTAAAAAGCGGACACGTCGGGCATGATTTTTTTTTCTCTATTAAAAAGGATCAATTTGATAAATGTATAATTGAAGAAACGATATCAGAAAATACATATAAATAAAGTACTGAGTGAGATAAATGATTTTCCAGTGTCAGTGGATCTCAATTCAAATAATAGTAATTTAAAGTTGGGCCCAAACTATGCCCTTTTTCAACTAAAATCGACGTGTCCGCTTTTTCCACGAAAAATCGACGTGTCGGCTTTTTCCACTACGTGCCGACGATGTATGAATATGGCTACTGTTACACAGTCTCATGTCCATACTAAATAAATTCAAACAAGAAAGGGTGTGTTTTTAAGACACACTGAGAAAAAAGTTTTGGAAAAATGACAATACTTCTAAATCCATCACAGACTGTAAAAACCCAAAAAATTACCATATTTTACAGTAAATTTTACAATACAGTGCAGTAAATTTTCCTATATTTCTAATAAAATTTTTTATAAAGTATGGTAATTTTTTGGGTTCTTACAGTCTGTGATGGCTTTATAAGATAGTATCGTAATTTTGACCAAAATAATAATAATTTTTACAAAAATTTGTTCTCAGTGCATAAAATTTATTTGTTTCCAAAGAAGCCATATCGATAACTTATAAGCGAGGCTCGCCAGACGTAATAATTTACCAAAATTCTCATGAAATATAAAATTGCGTAAATTTTGATAAACAATGAGATCTAGCGCCATTCGGGTCGGTTATACAACAATACCCTTATGGTGACTACCCTCAAATTTCATAAGGAACAAAATGAACGGTAGTACGTTGCAAGTAAACGAAAAATAAACATAAACATGTTCATAGTAGCTTTAGTGTTAGTGAAATTGAATTGTTAATATTA